>PVKE010006806.1:5979-53010 GCA_004027555.1 Craseonycteris thonglongyai
TTTGTCTTCAGTGCATATTTATTTCTATTTTACTTTTTGACAGATAGAGAGAGAGACAGAGACAGAGACAGTTAGAGAACCGAACTGTGGGAACTCCCCAGTTCAGCATGTGGGTCCTGCCTGGGCCGGAGCCGGGATTCGATCCTCGGTCCTCATGGCCTCAAAGCGAGCGCTCAACCCGCTGAGCCGTCCCAGCTTTCCCCCATTTACTGAATTCTTGAATTACAGCAGGTAATACGTAAGCAACTTGGATAGAGAAGTAAAAAGAAATTTTTTACTTCAAGCTCAAAGTCAAGCAAATTTCCATGATTTAAGTCAGGTTTCCGGGGTTGTTCTTTTTGTTTCTGTTCAGTTGTCTCTACTGACACTCAATTCTTCTAGGTACTTACAGAAGGCAATGTTCTTTGAAAACACTCTTCTTATGTAGAAACTATGTTCGGATCTAGGAACTGTCACTATAGAACTTGACTATTACTTCTTGGATAAACATACGCACAAGCAAAATTAGAATGTATTTGAGTCTAAATCCAGAAGAGACCGCGGTGAGTTTATTTGTGATTCCTGTCATGACCATCAGGGTCAATTGCCCCTGTCAAGATGGATGTCTTGCCGGCCTGTCCCTGACTCAAGGATCCGAAGTGCTAAGACAGGAGCTGAGTTGGACAACAGTGGGACTCGGACTCTGTCCCCGGAAGAATGGGGGACAGGGTTTCAGGACCCACGTACTCCTTCTGTTGGA
This sequence comes from Craseonycteris thonglongyai, assembly GCA_004027555.1. Classification (NCBI taxonomy): domain Eukaryota; kingdom Metazoa; phylum Chordata; class Mammalia; order Chiroptera; family Craseonycteridae; genus Craseonycteris; species Craseonycteris thonglongyai. The sequence goes on from PVKE010006806.1 coordinate 6,719, forward strand.
GACAAACCCGTCTAGGGGTCTGCTTCGAGTGCATCACAGTGTCCTGCAAGAGGGCACCCACCTCTGCAGACCGCTGCCTCCCAGGGAACATGCCAGCTGCTGCCTGCACAGGCTGTTCTAAAGCAGTTGCAGGCCAGTCGTTCTTGGCTGTGTATACGTGACATGGCCGGCTGATCCCACGGTCATGGGCCCCCTCCCACAGCTGCTTTGCTGTGAGGTGGTCAGACCGTCCACTGTGTGGAACCCACACCTGTGGGGGGTCCGACACGCCTCCAGACCCTAGGCAGGGAGGCTGGCTGATTTATGACTCGGATGGCAGCAAAGGGAAACCAATACCTAGAACCACTGTCATTCCAGTCAAGAATCAGCTGCTTACTGTTCGCATTCGTTGGCTAGTGCTCCCATAAAAAGTACCGCAGACCGGGTAGCTCACACAGCAGAAATGCATTTTCTCACCGTTCCGAAGCTAAACCTCCACCACCAGTGGTCGGCAGGACGCCACTCCCGCCCCCAGCTTCTGGCAGTTCCGGGCCAGCCTTGGAGTCGCTGGCTTGTAAGTGCATCACTCTCTTTGCACAGTGCTCCCTTCACGTGTCTCTGAGTCTTCTCCAATTCTGAGGGCACCACGCACACCAGAGTAAGGTCCACCCTACTCCAGTGTGACCTCGCCTTCATTGTATGTTCAAGGGCTCTATTTCCAAGTAAGGTCACATTCTGAGGTGCCCGGAGTTAGGACTTCAATTTATCTTTCTAAGGGATACAATTCAATCCATAACAGTTAGCATGAAGCCTATTTCAGTTCAGAAAAAAAATAACTTTCTAGTAACATCATTTTCTGAGCTAGGTTAATATCCATTAACGAAGGTGGTCAGGGGTGATCACTTCAAAGTTGTTGAGAAATCATGCAATTGTTAGGTTACTAGACTAGAAAATATTAAATTTCTTCCTGGCTGTTAGTCAACAGGCAATAAGCTCATGAACTAAGTAAAAGTACATCACTGAATAGTTATCATCGCTACCTAAAAACTTCAGCTTACATCTCCACTACTAATTGACTGTATAAGCCACAGTACTTGGTGCTACGAGGAAATACAAACATATATCCTCTCCCAAATCGGCTTCTCCTTCTGTTGTTTTGGTGAAAGGCATTATTCTCCACTCAATCGTCCAAGTCAATATTATGGGGGGGTCATTCTCAGTATAAGCATTTTGACTTAGAGCAGGGGTTTTGAGAGGCTGACCAACGTACCATTTTAAATGGGACAGAATAAAACAATATTGTCTCATTCAAACGGGACGTCTGGTAGACTACTGACACCTTGAATTGAGCTCAGTGAGACAAGGCTGAGCAGACATCCTGTTGGAAGCGGGACAGTACCAGCTTTCTGTCCCATTTCAAATGGTCCATCTGGTCAGCCTAGTTTTGGAGTCAGTCAGACTCACGTTTAAATTCCAGCTTCTTTGTTTCTAAGCTCATTACTTAGCAAGTTGATTATGGTTGAATTTGTCCACTTTTTCATACTCTACTCCGGATCATCATCATCCTTTCTTTATTACTGAAAGTCTAATTCTAATTAAAGCACAATACTCAATAAATTACACATTATTTAAAGTGTGCAATTCAATGATTTCTATATGCATACACATCTGTGATACCAGGATAATTATGAACATTTCTGTCACCTTCAAAAGTTTATTCATGCCCCTTCCCACCAACCCATATCCTCAGGTAAACACCTAATTTGCCACTATATAGAATTTTACATTAAAAACAAAACAAGGGGAAGCCAGGATGGCTCAGTGGGTTAAGCGCTCACTTTGAAACCCTGGGGACCGAGGATCAAATCCTGGACCCGGCCTGTGCGGACCCATATGCTGAACCCGAATGCGGCGAGGCCTCCAGTTCAGTTAAAAATAAATAAATAAAGTAAATAAAAAACAAAACAAAACACACACACACAGTTTGTACTCTTTTTCATCTGGCTATTTTCACTCAGCATAACAGACATTTATCGATGTTGCATGTATCAATAGTTTGTTTCTTTCTTACTGCTGAATAGTATTGCCTTGTATGGACATATCAAAGTGTGACCCATTTACCTACCTACAGACATTTGGGACATTTCTAGTTTGGGCATTTTATAAACAAACTTGGTAAAATGTTGTATATAAGCCTTTGTGTGGACATATGATTTGTTTTCTCTTGGGTAGTTACCTAGGACTTTGAAATGGCTGATTTGTACAGTAGTACATTTTACTTTTTAACAAGCGGACAAACTGTTCCCCAAAGCGGTTGAACGATTCTACATTCCCGTCAGTAGCAGAGCAGTCCCCATTGCTCCACATCCTTCCCAGAACTGGGTATGGTCAGTACAGTGGGCACGCTGCAGCGTCGGGTGGTTTTCACTTGTATGCCCTTAATAACTAATGCTGTTGACCAGCTTCTCATGTACTTATTTGCCATCCTTGTGTTTTCTTCAGTTAAGTGCCGGTTCAAGTAAAAAAATTCATAAAATCTGTACATTTTTAAATTGGGTTTTACTTCAATATTGAATTTAAATTGGGTTTTGCTTCATTATTGAAGTTTTAAAAAATATTCTAAATTCAAGCCCTTTATTAGAAATGTATTTCACAAATTTAGTCTTGCCTTTTCAGTCTTGTGTCTTTTCAAAAGCCTACATTTTAAATGTTGAGTCCAATTTATCACTTGTTTTTGTGCTGCAGCCAGGAAATTTTGCCAAATCTAAGATCTCTGATTTTCTCCTGTTTTCATGAAGTTTTATAATTTATTTTTATTTTTTTTTTATTTTTAATATATATTTATTTTTGACAGAGAGAGAGTGAGAAATACAGAGACAGAGAGAGAACTGAACTGGGGGAGCTCCCAGCTCAGCATATGGTTCCGCACGGGCCGGGGCCGGGATTCGATCCTCAGTCCCCGGGGCTGCAAAGTGAGCGCTTAACCCACTGAGCCATCCCGGCTTCCCCTAATTTTTACTTTTAATTTAGGTGTATAATTCATTTCGGGTTAACTTTTGTATATGGTGTGAGGTAAGGTTTTTTTGGTTTTTTTGCAGACGCCTTTCCAAAAGAAATACTTAGTGCCATTTGTTGAATAGACTATTCTTTTCTCATACAAGTGCTTTGGCATCAATGGACTATTGTTACTCTCCCTTCTGTGCCATCGATGTACACAGCTACCTTTATGCCAATACTTTAGAATATATTCATCATCTTTGTCTAAATTACCAAGTCTCTTGATTTCATCCCTCTCCACCTCCCCATTTCCAACTTGCTCTTCAGACCTTAGCCAAGATGATTTTTTTAAATTAACTTTATTGGGGTGACATTGGTTGGTAAAAATTACATAGGTTGCAGGTGTACAGTTCTGTGTCGTCTATGTACTGCATTGTGTGCTCACCACTTAAGTCAGTTCTTTCCATGATGCCATCAGTTCCTGTTGCCCGCAAGACAAAAATCAGAACTCTGTAGCCCAGAATTTCATGTTCTTGCTCTAGCTTTCTCTCTGATTTTTACCAATCCCACGTTCAAACATAATGCTATTACACACACTGTTCTCCTTCGCCCTTGGCCTTTGCACTTACTGTGGGTGCCCTCATGTCCTCTTTCCCATTGCCTGGCAAATGCCACTTCCCCCTTCTTCCCTGGACTCCCTTCAGTTGTTCTCGCCCGATGCTGACTCAGCACCAAGATTACCCCATCACAGCAGGTGGCCCGCTAGCTCAAGTACCCACTTACCTTCCTTGCCAGACCACAGCTGGCACACCAGATCATAAACAAGCTAGGTTCTTGCTCTTCAGAAGCTCCCAACAATGGCATGCACAGCAGCCACTCCCCACCCCACCCCTCCAACGCTTCCTACGTCTGCCGTCTCTGTCTGCTGGCTCTGGTTTATCATTGTGTCCTATTTGCTTAGAATGTGAGAGCTTTGTGTACTGGGCACTGTATTGCAGTCACCTGTAGTGATTATTTGAGGCCCAGTAAGAGAACAGGTTCCTCCAGAGGATGTCCATCTGCTCCTTGTCACCTCTGAGGACAGTTGTCACTCAAGGAACTCCCCTAATCCAAGCCCAGAGGTTGACACTCCCCAACCCACTGCAGGGTACAAGTGTGAACTCGCTGCTCCCTCTAGGGACAGAGCTCTCCTGGAGTCCAGCTTTAGTTGTGAGGGGTGGGACATTGGAGTAGTGGCTCAGTCACTCCGGGAATACCCTGGGTACCTTCCCTGTGACAATACCCAGTGACCCAGGCTTCGTGATTTCCTATTGATAAAATACCGAGGACAGAAGGAACTTTGACTGCTAGGCTCCTGTTCAGTGAGAACTAAAGACCGACCTCTTGCCCTGACTCCGAAGGCCCCTCATCACTTGGCCTGAGGATCCCACAGAGCCAGACACATCATCCTCTGGGCTGACCTCCGTACATCCCTAGGGCTTTTGTACTTGTGATCTTTGTACTTGCCTAGAACTCATCTCATTTCTCATTTTTGAGCCATGAGAATACTTTTTGCAAACTCAATCCTGTGATTATGAGAAACCGTTCCCTGTACCCCTTAGGGCTCATCCCTTCCTATAGAATATTGTTTCTCATCTCCCTATTACACTGGCTCTTTGAGGACATGTGCCGTCCGTCTTCACATAGGACAGGTACTAAGTACAGACGCTCCCTGCCTTACAGTGGGGGTACAGCCCCACAAAACACTAGTTAAGTTGAAAATCTCCGAAGCAGAAAATGCGTTTCATACACTTATTCTACCAAATACCATAGCTTTGCCTCACCTTTAACATGCTCAGAAACATTAGCCTACAGTTGGGCAAAGCGATCTTGCAGCAATGCCCAGCATGAGAGACTATTACACTGCACACTGCTAGCCTGGAAACAGATCAAAATCCAAAGTATGGTTTCTACTGAATGTGTTTTCACTTTTACACCATCCGGTTGAAAAATTAAGTGGGGACTGTCTGTACTGTTCAACGTCTATTTTTAACCTTAACAAGTGTTCGTTAGGCTTATCTTTGATTTCAGGGCATCTAAGATTTACTTCAAAACAATTATGTCCTTTATTTGTGAATATATTCAAGACAAGCAACTTATCTGAGATAAGGCAAGAATATGAGAAACATTTTTTTTTTTTAATAAAAGAATGCAAAACCAATGAATAACTTGAGTAATTTTTTTCTAACTCCAATACAGGGAGGCTAGTGTTCTGTAACATTTCACAGATGGTGATTTAAATGTATGTTTCAACACTGCTAGCACCTGAGTAAGTTTCACTGAAAAAGTTAAGATAAAAATTAGACAAGTACAATCAAGTTAATTCAACAATCATTTATTAAAAGCTTCTATGACAGGACTATGTGCTGGGGACACAAGGACACTGTTCCTATTGTTCGAGCGCAGGACGGAAGATTGGTAGGGGGGTGAAAGGGGAAGGACAAAGATGAACTTTGTCACTACATTTAACTGGACCCCTTCAGGTAGGAAAGCAGGTAATGGAACATTCTGGGAACAGACCATCAGTGAAATAGAGGTATCCTTGTTTTGCTCCTCCTTGCAGAACAAAGTGTGAAAGGTCCTCAGAGCAAGGAGACTGAAAGGGAGATTCTACGGATGTTTTAAGGGCAGGCTCAACAGCACTTAATGATGTCAGAGAAGTGTTAAGTCTTTGTTCAGGTAACTAGGTTGCATAGAACACCTTTATGACAGGAAAGATAAGAGAAATATGTTTTGGGGATGAGATAAACAAATTCTATTGTGAGCTGGATACCTTTCCTGTAGGATATAATCATCCACATTATTAATAGGCTCTTGCCTGATGGTATGTATATACCGCCATTAGGTCTTTGAAGACCAAGTACATACAAGAAAAGATATCTACCTACCTTTTGCATTTCAAAGTCCCTTATTAAAATATTTTTCTACATCACTGAATTGGAAAGAGCACAGAGGTACTCCCACGTATATATTTTGCCTTAAGCAAACATTAAAAAGAAATCTCATAAGCAAGTTAGATTTACAGAGGGAGGCCAGGATTGCTCAACAGGCTGAGTGCTTGCCTTGCAGCTGTGAGAACTGGGGATTGAGTCCCAGCCCGGTCCATGCAAAACTCATGTGCTGAACTGTGGTGTAACTAGCAGCTACCCCCTTGGCGGCAGGGGTTCTTGCCTCCCATATGGGAGGCCGCCAGCTCAATTTCACCCCACACGGCCCCACATCCACCTAATAAAGCTGTCAAAACTATTGGTGTGCAGCTGTGGAGACTGCCCTGGGCCCTCTCCTTGTCTCTCTCACCTTCTCTTAAAAAAAACAGTAAATCTATATAAAAAAAGATTTATTGACGAGGTTCCCAACAGGACAGATAAAGGACCACTATTGCCTTGGACCATCTGACTCCCAATTCAGTTCATGTTTAATTTGCTATGCGTTGTATTAGTGTGGAAAGTACTGAGGAATGTAGGGAGTTCTTTAATAGACTCACTCATCCACAGTACCTTGAACTAGTAGAGAACAGTCATTAACTGCTAGGAGGTAGAGATTATTTGAAGAATTATAATAAAGGAAGAGCGAGCCATCAACCTAGCTGATGAGGGATGCAGGAACAGCTGGTTGAAATAAGGCCGTTTATGGCCTAAAGGCTGACCCAGTGAGGAGTAAGGTGCTTCTGGTGCCAGCAGACCTCCCGCCCACCCCCCCACCGCCCCATGAAAAGGGAACTCAAGAGTATCAGCAGAGCATGCTGATATTCTTCCTGCCAGAATATCGGAGATGTGGGGATGGCCCATTCCTCTGCGTATTTCCTTCCCTTCTCTCATGGCTTCAAGAGTCCCTCATTTAAGTTAGTTGCTAGGTTCGTGTCCTCAGGAAAGCATCCAGAAGTTCTCTGCAGGGTGTCCTTATTAATAATCGTACAAGTTGAAGTTCAGCAACACAACAGACTCTGGTTAACTCTAAGCAAGTGCTCAGGTCTCAATTTCCATCTTTTCTGAAAATACTCAGTCTTCAATCAGGACTTATTTAATTAAAGCATGAAGGACCACTAAAAGACACCAGGTTAAACTACTAAAATGATGTTACATAAATAATCAAGAAGCAGCAGTGACCATCTTCATTCTGTCGCACTCATGTTAGAAATGGACATGTTACCATTTCCATAATCTTTTAAAGATTAATCTTTTACAAAGAGGAGCTACTGTATGTTTCCATTATTACAAACTATAAAGAGGTTTAATATCTACCCAGTTTAGTATTCAAGTCTACAGAAAAAAATCAATGACAACTGCTTTATTATCAAGTTACTGAATCCCATAAAGCACACAATGTAATTTATATTAAACTAACAAAAGTTTGATACATGTATTTAAAAATATATAATAGATTTATCTCTCTTAACATTTATATTCTATTTAAAAAGCAGAGCTTTACATAGTTTACAACTTGAATTTATAAAATATATACATCCACCCTATTCAAATCCTCAAGATAAACTCCCATTCTTATTAACAAAGTGCACAATGTGTTTCTGAATATTGAGAGAAAAACTAAAACTAAAAACAAATCCATTTTGACTTAAACATGCACTTAATTCTTGGCTAGAGATAAAGAATCTAGTCATCTATTGATATAATTCTTTTACCTCAAGCAATCTGCATTTACATAAACAATCTGAGGGTAACTATAGACTTGCATTGTTATGGTTGTCTGACACAATCTACCATATTCTTTACCAGTCTTGCTTCAGGCTTTAAAATCAGACAGGTAGGACTATTTAATCGTCCATTGACCAGGAAATCGGACAAGTGGTGTCACACCTAATAAGCCAAAGCCCAGGAAGTTTGGAATCATGGTTTTGCCTTTGGGAAAACAGCTTAGAACTGTAGAAGCAAACTTTTCTCAAAATCCTGACAGTTGTATGTGCCAAAAAAACAGAACAAGAACTGTTTTTCCTTTTCCCAGTCAACTGAATTCAACTTGCAAAACTGGTATTCTTTAGGTATGTTAAGATATGCCAGCTTCTAGCCTGGCATTCCTTCCACATATTCAAAATGACTTCAAATATTATATATTTTAAGTCAACTAAATATTTTTCATGAAAAAAGATACTCATATAACCATTCTAGAGATTCATCCATAAATATAAGCTCCAATACTAACATCTGAGAATTAAAAGCACAATTAACACCTCAATTATCAGTACCATAGTTGGAATCAGAGCTTCATCTTGATGGAGAGAGATCTAAGTTTGCAGGGCATATGTAGATTCCATAGACCTCTCATGGTAATGATATATATAAGCCTGTTCTGAAACGAATTCACGACTTATGTTGAGAAAGCAAGTCTCCCACAAATTATTTTTAAAAAGGAGTTCCAAACTTCAAAATGGCTTAGAAACTTAAATGAAAATACTACCAAAACAAGTAATTTCATTCAACTGGACTGTAATTAGGCTTGGGAAAGAGTCACCATCCAAAAAGCAAATATTACCTCAACATTAGTATTTAAGAGCTAAAGTATAGTTTACAGGTCATTTACCTAGTTGATTATTCAACAAGTTTAGCTAGCTACCTATTGAAGAAATGAAATTAGATATCAGAAATCTTATGTGCTTTATTTGTAGGAAGGAGTCTTTTTTATTTAAAAATAATTTCTGAGAGATATAAATTAAAAAAAAAATTTTCCTTCTCTGGCTTTCTAAACCTCAAGAAAAGGAAAGGGAAATGGGAAGGGCAGGGGGAAGGAGGGAAGGAAGGAAGGAAGAGTGAAGGAGGGAGAAAAACTAGAGGTCAGCAAAACAACTGCTGAAGACTGATAACATTGCACACCTGTGAGGAGACAGAAAGGAAAACGAGAGGGATAACAAACAAACAAATGATCGAGCAAACACAACAACAAAAATAATTGACTGCAAAGAGTATTAGGGTCGAGGTACATAGCGAGCCACCTCCCTGCACAGATCTCAGTCAGGCAAAGGTATTAATGAATCACAGAATAACAGTGCAGCCGCTGGTTCTCATACTAATGAATCCTCAAAGAGAAACGTATGGCTAAACCTCAGTTCTTTATAAAAAAGAAAACAAAAAACACCAACTTACATACACCATTATAAATCTGAAGCATTCAGCTCAGATATGTACAAAAAACTAAATAAAAGTGAGATCAAGAAATATAAGCAGCAGTAACCATAAAGGCTTCAAACTAGTGACACTGAATTCTTTATTAAAAAAAATTTTTTGAACACACAGTAACCTCCTCTTCTCTTCTAAGGAATAAGCTTTAACAAGTTTTAAATATCTCAATTCTCAAAAACAATAGGCTTTTTAAAAAATAAGACTTGAGTACCAGAAACAAGTAATATGTGGTTACATACCATTTTCATATCACTACTCATTTCCATCATTTGTCAATTCATCTTTGATGCAATCTGGGAATAATCAAGCAGTTACTAGATACCTGTTTCAGAATCTGAAAAAATTATTATCCACCACAGGAATCTAATGATATATATCTATATTTGCATATATTTAAAATTTCAGAAGGGAAAAAGTAATAAACTATTCTCTAGTAGTTACTTTATACCAAATATTTGTATAACTAGTCAAAACATTAAAGATTAAGATCTTTCTCCAGATGAACTGTACAGAAAAGCTATTTTTAGCATATTTTTTTCCTGGGGATTAAAAGAAAGCTTTATTTCCCTGCTAGCTACAAGGAGGAATTTACACATTACAAGTAAAGTCCTTCAGAGGTGATGATTAAATTCCTTAAGAGAACATCCATGAACTTTATTTTTAAGAATTTATCTTAAAAAACTGAAAACCATGTCTCTTTAAAATCGACAGCATTAATACCTACTAGACCTAATAGTTCTTTTGAGGGGGCACCATGTTCCTGATCTTAAGCGTGCAAAATAAGGAAGTGAATATATTGCTGTCCTAACAGAAATTTGGCAATCCAGAAGAATGGCCTTAAAATAAATAAATAAATAAATACAAAAGAGAATGTACGTCTGACAGGTGTTAATTTTGTAGCCCACGCAGCACAGTGCCCCCAGAGGGGACACAGGGAAGTAGCGTGTTCCTATGTACATGTTCTTGGCATTCCTGTTGTCATGCAACATGTGACAGAGGAATATTCATTTTATTATAAAGCCACTAATTGTCCTCTCTAGAGCAATGACTCAGGTAAAGTACTTTTTTTGTTTTTTAATAATGTAACTTACATTTAAAATTAATTTATTAAATCTAAGTGCAAAAAAGTTCAATGATTCCTAAGTTCAGTGGATTAATAAATAAGGTGTTATCTGACTGCAAATTTTGAATGGTTTGGTGTTTCTATATGATAAGATATTTCATCTTAATTTCTACTTTAGATCGTAAGATGTACCAAAATTATTTGGTTTTCCTTCACTTTCCTCTTATTTTATGATTATCTCTATGTAGAGAGAGAGGTATGTTAAAATACTGTTATTCATATTAAACACTCAACTGAGGCTATATATGACCTATTAATCTATAGTAAAGCATTGTTAATCTTTGACCTGGTATATCAATTCCTTTGGTGAATAAATGTCACAGGTCATGTTTTCAAAAAAGGATATTAGTAAGTGGACCAGCAGTAGGAAGAGAAATTCCCCCACCCTAAATCTGGAAAATGATGAAGTCAATCAGTAGTTTAGAGCAGTTATGTAAAATATGAAAAATACATAATTTACAGCTGCAATTTTCATATTAAAAAAGTTTAAAACTAAAGGTAGTTCAAAGCATTCCAAAAAACATTTTCTGTCTTGGTTAAACAGGCCAACTAGTAAGACTGGTAAGAGGCTGTACTACTATGAGAAATTATGTATACCTAGTCAAGATACAACAAAAATGTTTTCAATTTTAAAAAGTGGTAGTTGTTAACTAGCAGTATAAACATTGTCCACAATTTGGTGGCTGGCCATAGTTTTAATATTTTTCAAGTTATTTCTAAAGCAGACATATTTTTGAAGTCTACCCACCCCTGAGTTCGGCAATTATACTTTAGACTGTAAAATTATAGGCCCTTAATTAACATGTACAAAGCTACAAAATGTCATCTATACAGAGATTAAAAACAACTTTTAAAATATTCTTTGCCAATTATTGATTGGATAGTTTAGCTGGAGTACATATTTCAAACCTTTCAGCTGAATGGCTTTTATTTTTAAGCCCAAATCGATTCATAAATTCATTGCAGGATATGTCAAAAAGTGTGCAACAATAGGCATTAGTAAAAATAACATTGTAGTAGAAACAGATTTTGCATATGTGAAAAGGCAATTTATAAAATACAGTAATCACTTTTTAAAAAGAGAACCTAGTTGCAGTATCATTAACTTACATTGTACTGAGAATTGGACCTTTCAACAATTTTTTTCTATAGAAAAATCTTACCTAGCTGTTAGTGAAGTGTTTTGAACAAGAAAACAAAACAAAACAAATCTCTTCAGGAATAACTGTATGGTGTGTAAGACAAATACGCAAACATACCATTCTAGTGTACTTTTGCCTAAATTTTAAAATAAAAATGTCCACACTCTTTTGTTAAAACATTAAGCCTCTGTCAAAAATGTATTTCTTATTTTAGGATACAGGATTGAAGGACAAAATGATACTTACAAATAAAGAAAATTTACAAGAAAAAACTTGACAAAAGTTTTCCAATTAAAGTACTGTAACATTCAAACTTGACTTAAGACAAAACAAAAGAAACAAAATTGCAAACAAAAATGTTTATGGATTTTCCAAACATAAATAAATGAAATAGTGTTTAGGCAGTAGGGCTCATGCTGATGGCTAGCAGGAAGTAAGAGTGTAATCTATTCAGAAAAATTGTTAATGTACAGATAACAAGCCCAAATTATGGACTGCAGCAGTTTAATTATCACTGCCATTTTTCTTACTTCCAAAATAAAGCCTTGATTAAACCATTCATACCCTATATTACTCATCTGTTTAACTTCAGAGATTGAGGAACTATGTACAACAAATGAATTTATTTTCACCATAGGGATAACATATTGTACCTTTCTGCCAATGTTACGTGAAAAATCTTCCATGTCAAAACAATTTGACAGCAGATATAAACAATTCAATAAATACACAATGCTCTTTCATTACAGTCCTTTGAAGATGCATGTTAATTCATGCTGTTAACCTTAGGATCACAGTGCATAGAATCCAAATACAAACAGTTGGGGTGACTTTCAAATTTTGGATCCCTCACTTTATTTATAATCCCTCTATAACCGTTAAGTTCATATCATAGGCCCTATCATGCATTAATCACTGGGTGCCAGGAGGAAATGAAAATTTTTCCTGTTACAACGTCCATTGCCGGCAATGAACGTCCCAAAAACCGCCAAGGAAGTCATTGTTATTGCACAATACATGAGGACCTGGGGCTTTTCCAAAAGCTTAAAAAAATAAAAATAAAAAATGGAATTATATTTGACATTTCCTGACACTTGCATTAATACTGTATGTCTAATAAAAGCATGTCAGTTGCCTGGATTGAACCAGCGATCAACATGCGCCCAGAATGCACACGAGTAAAAATGCAGTAAAAGGAAGTAGTCTTCATTGCCTATCGGTCACTTCCAGTCAAATGTTAAAGTTCAAAGACTGAATGATCAAAGTGCTCATTTCTCAGTAGGACTATCTTCTGCTAGGAGGAGAACGGTGGCATCAACAAGTATCATCTTTAAGAAAAGGAGAAAAAAGGAGAAAAAGTCAAGCATGTGTAAGTACAATCTGTAAATTAGTGCAACATGAAAATAATTTCAAGTAGCAAGAAGAACATGGTTTACATGTCTACCTTGCCTTACCTAATCCCTGCAAATAAAAAGTGCAACTTATCTTCAGTTACATAGTGATAAACCAAGTACTGTTCTTTCAGGGAAATGGTATTTCACACAAATCTTAAAATTATGCATTATTAATGTCATTAAATTTAAAATAATAAATTGATATACAAGGTTGTCCGCAAAGTATCCAGCCACGTAATATAAAAAACAGACACATTTATGGCTGGATTTTTTTCCAAACAGTCCTTGTATTCATGATTTATCAGTCTTAAGAAAATTCTTTTATGGATAACACTTTAAAATGGTAATGAGACAGGAGCAAACTCCTGACCAACACTGTCATGCTATTTAACACAGAATAATACTTGTCTTTAGTCTATGAAGGAAATAACTTTACACATAAGGTACAATCTCCAAATCAATCAAATGTTATTCATTTCTCTTTAGAAAATACTATTTTCAGCAAATATAGATATACATATGCATAGAAAGTTATTTTTAAAAATCCCACACCATTATTCAGTGATGCCTTTTGGTAAGCCTCAACACATTATATTTACGTGACAACATAGTAAAATCTTTTGGGTTCATGATTTATTTCACTAAAGTTATTTCACAAAATGTATCTGAAGGATTTAAGCTAGACTCGTGGCAACTACCCAAGAGAGCTAAAAGCTCTCAAGGAGAAAATCTGCAAAACTGGCCAAAGTATTTTACAAACCCTCCCATATTAAGAATCGATATATTACTAATAAATTCCCATTCATAGAGATGCAATGAGAGCCAAAAATCAGTAAACTGACTTCTGTTCTGGGCAAACTAGTGGAATATTCCATGATCCTGCATTTTAAGGATAACCTAAAGGGTGAAAAAGATTTGGTTTTTAAAATAAACAATATCTAAATCATTAGAATCCTTTAAATAAGTAAGAATATCTTTAAGAAAACAAGTGGGGGGAAGCCGGGATGGCTCAGTGGGTTAGACGCTCACTTTGCAGCCCCGGGGACCGAAGATTGAATCCTGGCCCCGGCCCATGTGGACCCATATGCTGAACTGGGGAGTGCCCCCAGTTCAATTGTCACTGAGGTGAAGACCCTGGCCCAGTTCCTGCCCTGTGCAGCCCCGTACCCACCTGTGGAATAAAAATATGTGGAAAAACCAATGCTGTGCAACTATGGAGACTGTTCTGGGCCCTCCCCCTTCTCTCTGTCTCTGACTGTATCTCTCTCTCTTTCTCTCTCTCTCTCTCTCTGTCAAAAACAATAAATAAATCTTTAAAAAAAAAAAAAGAAAACAAGTGGATAGTTTATAGCCTCTAAGTGGTACATGAAGCTGAAATTGAAATAGAGAGAATATGAGGGCTGTCTGGAAAAAGTCCAGCCACTTGAGGAAGCCGGGATGGATCAGTGGGTTAGGCGCTCACTTTGCATCGCCGGGGACCAGGGATCGAGTCCCGACCCCGGCCCGTGCGGAACCATATGCTGAACTGGGAGCTCCCCCAGTTCAGTTCTCTCTCTGTCTCTGTATCTCTCTCTCTCTCTGTCAAAAATAAAAAAATAAAAATTAATTAATTAATTAATTAAAAAAAAAAAAAGAAAGAAAGTCTAGCCACAAATGCCTTGATTTTTCATATTGCATGGCTGGATACTTTCCAGACAGCCCTTATATATTAGTCATACGTGTAGAACAAACTTAAGCTCCTTAAAATACACTTTTCCAGTAGTATCTTTTATAACAATGTGGTCCTTGAAATTAATACTAGAATTAATCACACTTACATCTCTAAGTTGAGGTGGCACTAAACTCTATGTAATATGTCAAATTACTGGGAATAAACTTTAGTATCATACCACATGACAATGTACAGACACTAAGTGACAGATAAAATTCAACTTGAACATAATGCTAACCAGCAATAAACTTTTATCTCCAAAGACATAGTGTCTTTTATAAGTGTACCATAAATGTATCTTTATCAGCTTGTTCATTCGGGAAGTTTTCCAATGCAGCAGGCTATTGTAGAATGTACTACCAACCTCCAAAATGATTGGGAGATCCATGTAAAGCTATTCTCCCTATCTCAGTTCCCATCTTGGGTCAGATGTTAAAAGAAATTTAGGACTAATATGATACTATCTGCCTTGAGTACTGTATCCTTGGAAAAATAGACTTGCTAAGTAAATCCTGAAGATAGAGTTGAAGTATCTCTGCTAAGTGGACTCACAGGAACTTACACATTACAAATCCACGCATGACAGCTACATGTAATCAAGAATCTATAAGCAAACACTTAAAAGTACCAAAGCCATGGTCACATTTTCCCTAAAAAAGAAGGCCATCTATCATTAAGAAGCAAAAGACTCACCTGTTCGCAAAAGGAACACAGTTCCCTGACTAGATGAAAGGATTTTACTGACTACCAGGACTGGCTTGTCAAAAAGTTGTTACAGTAAATCCATCTTGGATCAAGACAAATACAGGTCTACAAAAGTTGCTAAAAATACTGTATATTTAACCTCCTGGCCAAAGTATTTATGGTAAGATGATGGCCCGGAAAAAAAATAAAAAAAATCTATTAACATTTAAATTTTTTCTGGAACTGCAGAAGCCCCTACAAAAATTATACCCTCAAACAGAATATATAAATTACCAGTTCCAAAGAGGTGACACCTACCATGGCTAACTTCACTGGGCTTCTGGGAAACGTGAATGAGAACTATATTAGAAGAAGGTCATTTAGTTTTCCCCAGAGTATAAGAACCATCACATTATATTGGAAACCATCTCCCTGGATATTCCCAGGGACAGAAGACTAGAAGAAAAGGAACATAGTAATAGGTCAGTAGATACAAAGTGGGATGCTACTTCCAAGAAAGACAAAAATCAATCTTTATAGTTAGGTATGTCTCTCAGCAGATTAGAAAATTAGTTTTCCTTTGATAATCAGATTTAAGAAAGATTTCAGAGCAGACTATTAATAGAATTGTTATCCAGAAGGAAATACAATAAAAGTTTGGACTCATGAATTTAGAAAATAACTTCGTAATCCTAAAGGGTAGCACAAATAAAGGCTCACAGCATAGATAAATGTATGCATTTATAAAACAAGGAGAAAGGGTTTAATACTAATCTGAGATAAATTTATGTTTCTATGCCCTTGCAAACCTTTCTAATTCTATAGAAAATATTTTGGCTAAATGGAACCAGACTATAGTCTATAGTTTTATAAAAAAGAGATTCCTCTACTCCCAAAATTACAAACTTAATGAGTTTATTGGAAATAAACATTATGCCAATTTGTTTCCTGTAAATCTAGTTTTCTGAAGCCAAAACTCAATAGTAGTCTCAAGCTATACTGTTCAATTCTCTATCACTTTAAGGAAAACGCTTCAGGAACCACAGATCTGTACTTCCAATCTTAGAAAGATGTTTCATTTCTAAAACTAAGTTGTAAATGTTTAAGATTAGTCCCAGAAAATAGATAGATATTATTAATGGATTCTAGTTGGCTATTTCATTGAAATGGTTTTATGATCTTCTAAAAAGATTCTTTTTATCTTTTTCAAGAACAATTATGTCTTTTTTATGATATAAGAACCTTGAGGCTCAATCATGCATTCATTTGTACACTGTACTGGATACTGACCTGTTTTCTAAGGAAGATCCTAGCCCTGAACTATAAGGTGAATACCTCAGCCCCTTTATAGGCTAAGATGAACTGTCAAATACCTATTTTGGTTAGGTTCCTTTATTTTTTTAACCCTATTCTCTTGACTCAATTACTTTTCAAAGCATATGGACACAACTTACCATAATTGGCAAAACAGAACATTTGCATTCCAATGCAAATAAGACCTTTGCCAACTTCAAGTAAGCAGTAAGAAATATATGAGAGTCACATACCTACGACTTTTACAATACACACCTAGGCTATATGGTATAGCCTACTGTTCCTAGGCTACAACCCTGTACCATACTGAACTCTGTAGACAACTGTAACATAATGGTAACTATTTGTGTATCAAAAGAGAGAAGAGTAGACACAGTAAAAATATGGTATAAATTTTAAAATTATAATCTTATGAGAAGACCATCATACATGATGCACTTTGTCGCTGACTGAGACACTATTAAGTGGTACATGACTGTATAAATTTAAGGCAAGCTTGTCCAATCTATGGCTTGCTCTAGAAGCCAAGAACAGCCCAAGCTGACAGTCACAACCACAAAGAACTAAATTCTACCACCAACCTGAATGAACACAAAATGGGTTCCTCCCTAGACCCTCCAGAAAATAATATGGCCCTACCAATACTACCTTTCTTGAAACATTATGAGATGTTTTTACAAGTTTTTTTTTTAGCTCATCAGCTATCATCAGTGTTAGTGTATTCTATGTGTGGCCCAAGACAACTCTTCTTCCAGTGGGCCCAGGGGACAGAAGGCTGAGCGCCCCTGCTTTAAGGTGTGACACACACCAGCACGGCAGCGTCCACCTTTTGGCTTCCCGGGGTCCACTGGAAGAACTGTCTTGGGCCACATGTAAAATACACTCACGGTAACTGATGAGCTTTAAAAAAAGTCACCAAAAAAATATCCTAATGTTTTAAAAAAACGGCCTCATTAAAGGGCAACCTGGGCTGCAGGATGGACATGCTTGATCTGCACAGAGACAATTAACAGTAGGGTAGTAGTGACTGGTCTAATTTTTACCGTTTACCAAGTAATACATGTAAGTGGACTGAGCTTTTTCCCCCAAGAACCCAATATTGGTATCTGGCAGTTCAATTTTGGTGTTAGCTGAGTCTTCTCTTCTAAAACCAGGAGGAACTCACTTTCAGATTTGTTTTTCATTCACAGTGCCTCCATGCTGCAGCCAGAAGCCCCCTTTGAAGCACACAGATACCACTGATCTACTCATAAACCCCAAACCTCTCTTGCCTCTTTGCTTACAACTGACAAACACTGACCCACACTGTTCCAACGATGTTGGTTAGCACCACACACAAGGACTGTGGAATTTTACACCCAAGGCCTACAATTCTGCTTGGCTAGAAACTGAAATGTTAAGAGTTTCAGGGAGGGGAAGCTGGGATGGCTCAGTGGGTTAAGCACACACTTTGCAGTCCCAGGGACTGCAGATCGAATCACGGGACCCATAAGCTGAACTGGGGAGAGCCCCTGGTTCAGTTCTCCCCGGGGTGAGACCCTGGCCCAGTTCCTGCCCTGTGCAGCCCCGCGCCCACCTGTGGAATGAAACTATGTAGAAAAACCAATGATGTGCAACTATGGAGACTGTTCTGGGCCCTCCCCCTTCTCTCTGTCTCTCTCTCTCTGTCAAAAAACAATAAAAATAAATCTTTAAAACCACAACTCCTAGACTCTAAAAAAAAAAAGTGTTTCAGGGAGTTCATTCACTTCAAACAAGTCTTTGTTCAGTTTCTGATCTTTCTGTTTAGCTTTGCAGGTACCTTGTAATCCTTTCAGAGTTAGATTTCTTGGTAGCTTCGTGTTATAACGTGAACATGATCAACGAAGATCTTTGGGAACAAAAGCAACTAAGCAGAAAAACATGAACTAACATCAGGAAAATTCTAAAACAAAGCTGATGTGTTCTACTTTATAAGTATGATTACCTTTTTGATAAGATTTTCTAAATTCAACTACAATGCCATGGTAGGCTATTTTTCACATTGCCTATGATGTTATTCTAATATGCATACAGGTAAAGACATTATATGTGACACAGCTGAAATGCTCTAGCTTTTCAAAGGTGAAGAAAAAGTTCAAGGAAGAGTCCCTGCATGCACCCACATTTATGACAGCAGTTGTTCCATCATCTCAAAGTCTAAATTAATAATACCTTCCCTGATTTCGCATGAAGCTCACTCATGGAGTAAAATTGCTGATTTAAGGAAAATGGTGGGAAGGTAACGTTTTATACATGTAGGGTTCAAGCAGAAACAGAAAACACATTGAAGTAAGAAGAGTCTCTATAAGTAAGTCAATAAACTGAGGATGTTTTAAACAGAATTACTGGTAAATAAAAAAACATCTGTCCCTGTCCCAGAACTGAACCTGGACTAGGACAGTCATGATTCAGTTCAATCAGAACTCAGTGCCTTTAAAAACCAGCTAATTTGTTTGGGGAATGGGGGTGGGGGGATACTTTTAATCTGTTTATTAGGAAGATTAATTCTTATACAAACCCTGAGCTACTTTATTTTACATTAAGAGGTTAAATTTGTTTGAAAAGCCTCGCTTTTCTTGGTACTTCTTGGCTAACTTGGAGATGATCCATCCTCAAACTATTTTAAAGACTTTTCCAGCTTAGTTATGAAAGAACAGATTTCTCAGTAACATAAAAGCTATCAGCTATCAAAAATAACTTCTTTGAGTTATATTTTATTTTAAAGAGTTAATTTTCATACTTCCAGAATCACTAGATGACTTTTCTCCATTTCTTATTCATAAGCAAATAATAAGAAATTCTGGAAGTATTCTTAGAGAAAAGATCTCTCCTAAGTCCTTTCAACTACATAGGGCAGCATCAGAAGGCTTGAAAGATGATTATCTTCTTGAAATATCCCTAGCAGGAAGTAAGGAAGGGATTTATAGAAATATACCATTTAACACTGGGGTGGGATACTAGTAGAGAGGGTTATACTTTCAAAATAGATGTAGTTTTAAAATTTATCTCTAAGGCAATTTTTTCTCAAATTTTAAAAGTTAGTTTAAAAGCACTGTAAAAAAAGACAATGTAATTTTTCTATTATTAATGAGGTGGAGTCTGAAATAGAATGACCACTATCTTAGGAACTTTAAACCAATTTTTTTAGTTGTGTTAGTTAATATTCTTGACTGACTAATCTTAACTTCTAATGAATTTGGGAACTATTATAATAAGATGAGGGGGTCTGTGACGCTCACTGAATTTTTTTAAAGGCTCCTTGTAAAGGCACAGAAGGAAGAAGTAGCAGAGTGTTTGGTCCTAAAAGGCAAAAGGATGCAAAAGAATGAGAAGCCAGAAACGTCAATTGAAGTAAAGGGCCATTGCATTAAAGTAGGGCCTTGTTACAAGTTTTAGTGGAACTTCAGTACTCGGAAAGAATTCCTTAAGTCTGATTATCAATGTACCTTATTTGGAAAGCTGTCTCTCTCTCTCTCTTTTTTTTTTTTTTTACCTTTTTGGTGTCTGGTTGACTAATTTTCCTTCATTATTCTTCAATTCAAAATTTGAATCAATTCATCCGTTATTTTTTTCCAAAACTTTCAAGCACCTACCCTATAATTCCACTGGATTTTTACTGAACCACATTAAACCTATAAATTGTAAAGAATATACATTTTTAAAATAATACTGGTTGGTTATCAAAGTGTCTCTATTTTTTCACAGCTCTTAAAAGTTTTGTTATTTCCTCTCCTAGGTCATCTATATTTCTCATTAACATTATCCCGAATATTCATATTTCTATGGCTCTAAGGAATGGCATTCTTCTTTCACTATTTAGTTACTAACTTGTAACTGCTGGTATAGTGATATATTGACTCTAGTCATCTTTCACTGTAACACTTACAGAACTCTTATAACTAATTTTTTAAAGTTTTTAACTGACTAGAATTAACCAATGTAATAGGTTTCATATCGGTTAGAAAGCTAAGAGGGGGAAATGCCATATTCCCGTTAGTTTTGTCCATTCTAATTTCTTAACAGGACATGTTTAAAAAGCAAATGAGAGGAAGTACTCTTCTTTTTGTTTTTAATTTCAAACATCTCTTTGGCAAAGCATTAAGGTCAGTTTAGAAAACTTGTTAGCAACTTTCAAGTATAAAAAGCTACTACCACCCTCCCAACAAGAACAACAGAAATTTAAAATTATCAAAAGAACTGTATGTATAAAGCTACAATGAGCAGAACATCAATTTTTTAAAGGAATAACTATTGAAACAGAATTAGCTTTCTTTAATTTAATAGATGTCATCTCTAACAATGTGATCCACCCCCCACCAAAGTTAACAGTATCAGAATTAAATGAGCACACAAGGCATCAAAACTCCTATTTCAAATAACAGGTTTCCCAATAACCAGTTCTAATTTGATCTAAAGATTACTAGGACTTCTTTTTTGTAATAAAATACAGAGTTTCAGAATGTTAAAGCAATTTTAGATTTTACTTGTACGATGGCTATGATTTTATGTGCCCCATTAAAAAACTGGTCTAACATCCATAAAATGTCTTAAAATATTAAAATTTTCCCTCATACTATAAATACACATCAATTATATATTCTTTTCCTTTTCTCAAGCAAATAAATATATAATCTTTCAAGTCAAAATTCTAAAAAGTTATTATTTGAAAATAAAACTGCTTACCATGATACCACCATTTTGTTTTCTTTGGATTCTTGTTACATGTTCGAACATAAAAGGAATTATCTGGTGGTCGTCTCTGAAACCAAAAAGAGTTTAAATAGATAAGAAGTTGAACAATAGAAAAACAAGGGAGAAATAGTTTAAATAAAAGCTTTAGCAAAACTATTACAGAATTCATAAAAACAATATAAATACTAATGAAATAACTGAAATAATATATCCTAAGTAGACTTTTGACATTGAAATCAGTTTTCTTCCTTTTTTTTAAAATAGGGGTATAACATGTGTGGTTTGTGGTAAATTCCAGTGGGATTACTAGAGAATAACTATCAACCAACAGTGGCAGCACTGGGTTGTAACAATTTTGGTTTCATTTATCTTATCTCCCTAGAAATAATTTAGCAATTACTTTGGTAAGCTAATTAACATAGAAAAGTCTACTTAACTAGGTTTATCTAAGAAAGAATTATTGTTTTTGTATAATATACGATAGTATCTTCAAGGACAGACCAAAGGATTTAGTTTCCGAACAATATATAAGAGGAAAACAGGGAAAAGATGTAGTGGCATTTCTGCTATACATGTGCCCTGACTGGCACAATAGTAAAAGCAAAGGACAGCTCTGCAAGGAAGCCACATCAGAAATAGGGATGCCACCAACAACGAAGACAGGTTGTGGAAGAGAATTTTTCTGAAAACCATCAGATACTGATCAGACACAAGAAATATGTGACATGACAAAGATTTGGAAACGGGTCAAATCTGCACTAAAGCCACTGAGGGCAGGTTTGTAGGTACCATGATAGGTCCAACCAGAAAGCAATGGTGAGCAAGACTACATAGACAGCAGGAAGGGAAACAGGCAGTTATCTGGTCCATCTAAAGCTCATGTATGTATGTGACTATAATCTCAGTTGAGCCTCGTAATGCCCCTATGAGTTAGTATTAATAGTAATTTAACAAAAGGGAAGAGCAGAGCATGAGACATTAACAACCCTATCAAGATTACCGTTAACACAGTTTGAGAAAATTCCTGAAAAATTAATATAATGAAATTAGATGCCTGCCTATGTCAAAGAACACATGACTTACAGTTGTGTCCTGCAAAGTCATAACTGGTGTTCATGTGGAATAAATTGCTACAACTATGGCAAATAACTTCATGAACTCATTTTATCAGTTTACTTATTAGAACCCAATTTTCAAAAACAATAAATATTTAAGAAAGAAAAAACCACCCATTCAAATTGTTTAAGTCAAAAATATAACCACACAGGTAAGTGATCAAGAAGCTAAAGTTCTTAGAAAAATAAAATAACTACACAAAAAGATGGATTACCAAAAATTGTTTTAAAAATGGAATACAAGCTGGAAAATATGAATTATCTACATTAAAAAGGCACTGAGAATAAAGGGTAGATTACTTAATGGCCCCTGGTTTCAATATCAGAAATGATCTTTAATCTACTGAAATCTATTGACATAACAGATATAAATGCTTTCAGTTTAGGGAACCATTCTTTACTGTGAAAAACGAAACTGGAACAGAAATATTATGACTATAAGTCCTTAAATGACTACAGTAAAAATTAAAATCTGTATTAAAAAATTTGACTATTAATGTGAAACTCATATAACCACGTCTATCACATAATCAAATTCACTTGTTTTAATAAAAGAGCTATTGGTGAGTATTTAAAACAAGCTTGTCCAGTGCTCTGAATGTGGCCCCTCACAAATCTGTAAACTTTTGCATAACATAATGAGTTTCTTTAGCGCATCAGCCATGGTTAGTGTTAGTGTATTTTACGTGTGGCCCAAAACAATTCTCCTTTCCATGTGGCCCAGAGAAGCTAAAAGGTTGGACAGCCCTGATTTAAAAGACTTTTTAAAGCTTATTTGGAGCTAGATCCCCTCAATGCCAAAGCAAATTTCCTCTTTGTCTTTGTAACCTAACACTTAGCACAGTAAAAATAAATGTTTGCTGCATTTAATATTTCACAGAACTAATGCTGCCAGAATTCTGACTTCCAGATTATCATCTTGGTTAAATATATTAGTTTATATTATATAATGTAGTTTATTAATCATTTAAATGAAACAATTAGCCTTATGCTAAGGATGTAAAGAATTAGTAGCAGACTAGTACGTGAGAATGGTGAGGGTTAGGAAAGCATGAAGGAGGTAGAGAATGTAGTCATTGTCTAGTTTTTCATAGTGAATCACTACATGTGAATATAAAAAGCGAATCCTCAGGCACACGCAGGAACTATGTATAGACAACACTGGTGTTCCTCCCCTGACTTTTCTTATTAAATCCCATATTACTCTCACCTTTCTGTAGACATTAAACATTAACAGGGACATAGAAGCCCTTGTAATCGCAAACTGTTTTGCTCTACACTTAAGTTTAAAACTTGTATGTGTGCTGGGGGTGAAGAAAATATGGAATAAATGAGTAAAACTTGTTTCCAAAGCTCTTGGGGTTAATAAGGCTCAAGTGCAGCCTTAAAATGCAGCTTAGAAAAGCCAACTACAGGGAGGAAACTGAAGTTAAAAAGTGGTACTAACATTAGATAATATGCACTTTATTTCATTTCTTCTAAGGTATACATTTTTTTCTGCACATTTTAAATATTCCTGAATGGGGGATACTTGTCTTTTAACTAATGGCATATCAGTTTCACTGACAGAGTTAATTTTCTTTCTTATACAGTATATAAAATTGTGTATTAAGGCCTCTTTTAAATGCTAAAAAAAAAATACAATTTAACCCACTATTTTCCAAGCTCATTTGAACAAAAAATTGTTTTAGAAACCTAACACGAAGAAACCTGTTATGGAACTAACATTCCAAGAAACTTACTTTATAAATAGTGGCTTAGTGTTTGAGTCTAGATAACCAACCTACCTTTTAAAAATGAAGTGCTATATTAAAAGTTCTCTAAATACAATAAAAATGAGTCAGTTCAACTTGGAGAACATAGGAAAAATAAAACCCCCGGCTAGAATAAATAACCCTATAGACCTCTAATTTCTGAAAGTTTGTTTCTTCTTTAAACAGAACAGAGGGATGGAGAAAAGAGGCTTTAGAACTGTACAACTACATGACCACTGTGCTATCCTAACCCTCACGCAGGAAGGACAGAGGACCAGGAATGCGGAATACCTCAGGCACTTTAAAAGGGTGTTCTAAATTTAACTCATGTGACTTTTCTTTCTGGTCTTTTTCTCCTCTCCCTCAGACACAGAATCTGTAGATTTGTAAAGAAGAGTAAGAGGAAAAGCCCTAAAAATGCTACCGGTAATCTAGTCTTCCTCCTTCAAACTAATCATTGACAGGAAAGCTCTGGTTCCTGGGAAAATGTCCTGAAAGAGGCCAACCGGGTGAGAGCCAGCAGAGGGAGAGGCCGCGGCAACTCCCGCTCCTGGGGCTTTCCAGTGTAAAATCCAGAAACAAGAACTTCTTGTACATTTTTGCCCTGTGCGTATTTACAGACATAAAATTCAGATTATTTAAGAATATCTGCAGAAATTTCCTGTTTAAGAAATATAAAACAATGTCTAATTTCTATCGGGAATAAAAAATTATCAAAATAATTTCCCAATCTATTACTAAACATGACATTCCCTATATAACTTTATAATAAAAAGCATTAAGTACTTTCTTCAAATAAAATGTGTATTAAAATCATTTATCTTTCTAAACTAAGAGAAGAGAGATTACCTGAAATAATTCTGAGAAGTCCTACCTTTTCTTTGCAGCTGGAAA
Organism: Craseonycteris thonglongyai; assembly: GCA_004027555.1. Taxonomy (NCBI): domain Eukaryota; kingdom Metazoa; phylum Chordata; class Mammalia; order Chiroptera; family Craseonycteridae; genus Craseonycteris; species Craseonycteris thonglongyai. Next base: position 31,709 of record PVKE010006806.1, read on the forward strand.
GCATGCTAATAATGCTAAGACAGACTGATTGGACTGAGAGCGCTGGGGACCAGTCTTCTGTTAGAATGGATAAACAGATATGACCATTGCTATAAACATGAGGATGAACAGGAATATTTTCACCAGTAAACATGACCTAAGAAAAAATAAAATTCCATTAACACTCAAATATTCTGCATTACCACACACAAAAAAAAAAAAAAAAAAAAATTTATATATATATTTTCTCCATGTAACTTAGTATCTTTAAAACCAAATCAAAAACAAATAGAATCAGTCCAGGAAAAAGATAAAGAACTGCTTGTTTATTCTCATCAACTCAATAAGTACTGTTTCACTGTATAAATGCATACATAGGGAAAAAAGCCACAGATTATCTATTTTGTATTTCAGCTATTTTTCACAAATCCCTTACAGAATTTTCCAAATTACCATGTATTTTCAGACTAATGAAAGACAACTCCATTTATAAGAACAGCTTTTCAAATTCTATTCACTGCTTTCTGCATATAGAAATCAAATACACTAAAACACCCAACAGAAAGTATTCAATTTTGAGACAATATGAGGAATAGGTGGTAGAAAAACCCCTTCCACCTGTGACAATGCTATCGTTTCAGGTGCTCTATGCCAAAGGAAGTAACTGCTATATATTCTACCTCTTCTAAACTCATACCTGCATTATGATGGGCACAAGTTACTACTTATCAATCAGCAAATGATGTGCCTAGACAAAAGAACACAGGTTGCATGAGTCTCCCAAATTACTTTGTGCTTTTCTGTCTTTTTACTCAATTCTTCTAAGAGATTTTCCTTTCTCCATCTTGCCTCAGCACTGTTTTAAAAGTTAATAATAAATCTATTATTTCCTTCTTTTGCCCTAATAATTCAACCACTATTTCAATAATAGTGTTTCTTAAATTTATATACCGAAGCATCTGAACAGGCCGGAGGTAATTTCATATATTCTGGGAAATCTGTAAGCAAAGGCTAAAGTAGAAGTCTTACACTTAAGTATTTATATTTGTATGTAATGTTTATATAAATATATAAAACTTCATAATAAATTATTTATTTTGATAAAAAAGTAATCTACCAATCTTTAGTGAATTTTATATTGCAATAAGATATACAGGGGAAGCCGGGATGGCTCAGTGGGTTGAGCGCTCACTTTGCAGCCCTGGGGACCGGGGATCGAATCCCGGCCCTGGCCCGTGCGGAACCATGTGCTGAACTGGGAGCTCCCCCAGTTCAGTTCTCTTTCTCTTTTTCTCTCTCTCTCTCTCTCTCTCTCTCTCTCTCTGCCAAAAATATAAATAAATAAATAAAAATATATTTTAAAAAAAAAGATATACAATTTTTATTCTGTTGGTTAATTCTAATTCCTGACCTGGCCTTAAAAAGAATTTTAACTGAAGATTTGGCTAAAACATACAAATTCAAGGACCCCACTTTAACAGATTCTGATTCAGTAGCTATGTTGGGATTTTTATAAAGCTCATCAAATATAAAGTTAGTTCCCAAACCAGACTTATCTCAGTTCTACAAATTGCCTCACACTTGACTATAGCAGGATCTTAGTAAGGAGTAACCCTACCTCAAGTTATGACAGAAACTGATGGAATATATATTGCTCTAAGCACGTCTTTTCTCCCCTTTATAGAGAAAACAGAACCAGTGAAATAGGTGTGGCCACAGTAAGTTATGCCATAGTTTAATATGGAATACACTATGGGAAATTACCATCAGCTAGCTAGGTTTTTGTTTTTAAGTATCTAGCTAAAAATCCAATTTTATTACAATTTTACAAATATTTACATTTTAACAAAGCACTCCAGACAAGTACAAATCCTTTAATATTTCAAATATATTTCTAACATAGGACTCACTTTTTTGGCTGAAGCTAATATAAGACAGCAAAGAAACTTTTTCTCAAAGAAATGACTTTATAGAGTTACTTTTTTTTTCCCTTTAAGTTCTGGCTATCTAACCTCCATTCCCACTAAAGAGAGCTAAAATAAAGCTGAAAAATGTAAGCAAAGTCTCAAAACAATAGATATCAAGTTGCTTTCCCTGCCCGATTGCTAAAGACCCCGGAAGACCAGCACAGCTGGGCCACAAGCATGCCATTGACCGCAACTGCTACAGCCCTTTCCAGCACCTTCTGCTAAAAGAAAAAACAGTACTGCTCTGCAGAAAGAAATGAATGCTTGTCTTGCATTCATAGTCTTGCAGTTACACACTTTGAGTTTATCCACAATCATTTTTTAAATTAAATTTTATTTTTTATAAATATGAACTATGATTTATTATTACATTATTGCATTTGATATTTCCACTATGTACTACAGATGTCTAGAGTGGCAGTTTATAAATCTCATAGAACATGCACCTGCTTTGGGGTATTCATTTTGCCACAAAATGTCATCTGACCAATAAAGATATATTCATTAAGAATGCAAGCAATGCCCAAGACCTTATTATTTCCTGATCACAATTACTTTTTAAACAATTTCTTTTGCAGTCACGTTTCTTTTTTAAGAAATCAAGTAGAATAGTGTTCTGAAAGCGCCAAAAAAATTAAGAACTACCAACTTATCTTCTTTAGCAAAAAAAAAAGTTAAGGTGTCCACAAGCATCAAAGAAAATACACAGCCAGCCCAACACAAACGTTACCATGGTATGCTTCGACTAGTCAATTCACAGAGCAGAAGAAAAGTGTATTCTTGGAAAGAAATGATTATAAACAACATCATTTGGCCTGGGAACCAAGAAGTATGCACAAACCAAAAGGAAATCAGGAGAGAAGAGAAAGAAAAGGGATGAGTAGCAATAGACATCTACAGCAGAAGCACCAGACATTCTATAGAAAAAACAGCTCGAAAGAGCTTTGGAGTCTGAGGAGACAAAAAACAACAACAAAAACAACAACAAAAAACAGCCAAACAGATATCCATAACCCTGTAAAAACAAACCAAAAAAAGCACAGAGGCTTATTAATAGGTTGCATGCAGGGCAGATGCAGCCAGCCTGAAACTTTCAGTAACCATAAAAATAGGGGAACGAATTAGTTGTGCCTAATAGTGCTCATAAATCAGGGGTCCCCAATCCCTGGGTCACAGACCAGAACTGGGCTGCACAGCACGTAAGCAGCAGGCAAGTGAAACTTCATCTGTATTTACAGTCGCTCCCCATTGCTAGCATTACCGCCTGAGCTCTGCCTTCTATCAGATGGGTGGTGGCATTAGATTCTCCCAGGAGCATGAACCCTATTGTAAACTGTGCATGCACATTGCCCCTTGAACCCCGTGGAAAAACTGTCTTCCATGAAATCGGCCCCTAGTGCCAAAAACATTAGAGATCGCTGCCCTAGGGCCTAACCTAACAGATAACGGAATTTTATAAGTTTCTCTAAACATGGAAATGCTGAGTTTATATATGCCAGAGATGAATTCCTGAAATAGAAAAAACAAACAAACAACTTTTTTCTAACAGTTTATTCATGTAAAAGGCTGGTAAGCAGCTTCCACAGCCTGTGTCACTGTAAACATTGCTATTCTGGTTCTCTGTACATGATGGGGAGAGTAACCAAGGCTGAATTTTCTTCAAGATGATTCTCTTAACCATAATTAATACACAGTACAGCCAAAGGAGGAAATGAACCTTTCAGTTATTTTAATGCAGTCAAGTAGGTTCTGAAAACTTAAGAGATGATTACGCTATTTTCAGAGTTCAAAAACTTTTTACTTGGAGTCCCAAGTAGCTGATAAAACTATCTAAAACAGATCTGACAAGGCAACCAAATACAACAAAATTGAAGCCAAAGGGAATAAATGAGAATGTCGTTTATTTTTTAAATTATTTATTCAGATTCAAACTACTCATCATATAGATTTAACAATTTGCAACTGGAGATGGCACACATTCCCCATGGCATAAACCAAACTTGAGTAAAATGGAATTACAGGTTTTTCAGAAGAAGCTATTTGACGGAAATAAAAGTCACAATCTTAGAAAAGGGTCTTATTAGCATATATGATATTCTGAGTCTGTGTTACAAGCAGTCCTCAGGTGCCTCTAAATTTCCAAACATCTCTCCATGAGTGTGGCTCATTTCAAGAGCAGGTGAGAGCTGAGAACCACATTCAGGATCCATATAAATTTACAAGTATGCATAGCCCACATCCAGTTTAAAATTTTAAGCAAGCCAACCTCTGGGTAACTTTTGGGTACTAGACTGTACTGTCTTTCATAAAACTACTAAAATTTAAACTGAAAGCCACCAATAGTGACAAAATAAAGGATGGAGATTAGGTAACTGTTTTTAATGTGAAATTCATAGTACATGCGCTAAGATTTCCTAATATGAAACTCAAGCTCATAATATTGAGCTCTTACCACAGGTTGGCATACATACTACGGTATTCAGACTCATGCTCTAGAAGTAACCAGAATATGGTATCTGGCTAGGTTAAAACACAGTATATACAGAATGAGCAGTAAAAAAACAGACTGTAATTATAAAAGCCAATCCATAATATGGATACCAGGATTTCTCTAAGGACAGTAAAAGAGGATTTCTTTTCTGATTAAAATTACAAGTAGATGATAATACGTACTGTGCAACTATGAAAACTGAACATATAAGCAGAGTTTATTATAATAAACTAAATCAGGTATCAGAATAATATATAATAATGGTAGTCTATTATAAATGATAAATCTTTGACAAAAGTGACTGGGGATTAGAATTTATTAACATAGTTTTCAATTAAATACTTCCCTTTTCATCATCTAATATGTTTCAACAGTATCAATATTAAGCTTTCTTGGTCTTTCATAATTACCACTACCATGAGATCCATAGAGACAAAATCCCTGGATACAATGAAATTAAACTTGGGTTCCTTAGATGATAACCATTCTCTCTCCTCATGCCATGTTGTTCTAACCTACCGGTACTAGTCTTCTATACCTTCCCTCTTCCCTCTGCTTTACCTCTCAGGCTTCAATGAACAAGGTTCATGCTCATAAGGATGCCAGGTGTCCTAGACGCTTGCCAATTTGAGGCAATTAAAATTGTTATAGACTTTGGAAAGCTTAACCATCATACTATGAAGAGAGCTGGGTTGTACTTTATTTTTATTATTATTTTTTAAAGATTTATTTTATTGTTGAGAGGTGAGAAAGTCAGAGAGACAGAGAGAAGGGGGTAGGGCCCAGAACAATATCCATATTTGTGTATTAGTTGTGACATAGTTTCATTTCACACAGGTGCATATGGGGCCTCGCAGGGCAGGAACCAAACTGGGGGGCCTCCTGCCTGGGAGGTGAGAACCTTCACTGCCATCGTGGCATTCAACATATGGGTTTGCACAGCGTGGGGCCAGGATTCAATTCCTGCACCTCATGGTTGCAAGGCAAGTGCTCAATCTGTTGAGACATCCTGGCATCCGTGGGCCATATTTTAGGTAAGTAGCTTTTCCACTATGAAGTGAGATAATGTGAGCAATTAATTATAACAAGTAGGGGGAAAAAACACCGCAACAATAAAGTTTATGTATGGTCTTACAAATCTCACAGATAAAAAAGAAGTTCACAATGAGACTGGTCTATTCTAGGGCTATTTCCCCAAATTCTACTCTTAAAAGTAGTGGTAAATTTAGTACTAATTATTGAAATGAAAAATGAAAGACTGATTTAACAAGTGCTAATGCTGTCAGGTCTCATCAAATAAAATCTCTGGTGAATAGGGAATTTTATTGCTCTAGAGTGGTTCCAACCACTTCCCCAGAGCAATGGACCCTGGAAAGTTTGTTATCGGAAAAACTTTGAAATCTACATACATGTTAAGCATTAATTGTCAGACCCATTATAATTATATTATAACCATATAGAGGATGTGATTAATAAATTTTTTTTAAACATTTATCTTCATTGTTTTAACAGAAAGAGACAGAGAGAAACAGAAGAGGAAGGACCCAGAGCAGTCTCCACAGTTGTACATCAGTTTTCAACACAGTTTCATTCCACACAGGTGGGCGTGGGGATGCACAGGGCGGGAACCCAGCTGGGAGTCTCCGGCATCGGAAGCACACCCCAGGGCCCTCCGACATGGGAAGCACACCGCAAGTCAGCATATGGGTTCACGGGGCCTGGGGTCAGGACTCGATCCTTGGACCCCAGGGCTGCAAGGCAAGTACGCGCTCAGCCCGCTGAGCTCTCCTGGCATCCTTAAAACTTTAAAAATAATTTTAAAGTATTACTGGACTCAGAGTGTGTCACTTTCTCAGTCATGGATACTAGAATACATATTTAACTTCTGTGACACTGGAGAGACTATAAAATTAATTGATGTTAAAACAGGAATCCCTGTATTCCAAAAGGTTGGGAACACGTGCCCTAGAGCTTTTAAAGGCATCTTCCTACATATATATAATCTTTCATTTACAGGGGTAACATTACTGAATGGGTAAGTAGGCATCTTTCCCTACTGGTACTCAACTCCTAATTGGCAGTGTGAAAGAGAACTTGAGTTTGAGTTTTGATCATCCTACTAGCTAGCTTTTAAACCATGAACAAGACACTTTATAAGCTTCAATTTCTTCACTTATAAAATGAGGATGAACCCATCTACTCTAACCACTTCATTAAGATCCGTGAAAAGTAAAATCAGAATATTACATTATGAAGTATAATATTCCTCCATAGAATGCATGGAGGTAACATGTGGCTAAAAGATTAAGTTTAGATTTGACCATAAAGGGACTTGACCTCGTAAGAAATAAAGAATCATTCGAGATTTTACTGAGGAAGGTGGGGATGGTTATTTCATGTGTATGTGTGAAAACCAGTAAGTTAATGGCGCCTTCAAAGAAATCTAATGGCACTGTGAAAGGATAGCCAAGAGAGGAAAGAACTAGAGGCTATTTTGCGATAGTCCAAACGAAAGACAAAATCTTAGACCACAGCACTGACAGTAAGAGTAGACTGACTTCAGCACTGCAAAAGGATCTGAAAAGCTTTAAGGGTGAGGGAAAGGGAAGAGTTCTAGCATGAACAGATAGGTGATGGTAACCCAAGAAAAAAAACTTTCCCTTATTTTGTTACTGGAGAAGACCGAATTTAGATGTGTTAAACTGATACATCTGGAGGTAGTGAAGGAGAAATGTCCAAAAAGGGTGTGAAACTGAACCTCAGAAAGAAGAGGTTGTACATACACAGAACTGTAGATCTGGGAGACAGCTGCTTGAGATGGCTGAAGAAGTTAGAGGACGAAGTGAGAAGAGTAAGGGAGTGCTGAATAAAGAACCCAGAGAACACCAAAATCAGAAGGGTGGGCACAAGTACAACCAGGGAAGGATAATAAAAAGAATATGACATAAGGTGATACAGAGAACTTATTACAAACTTACAAAAATATTAAAGATGAAATGATGCTTAAGTTTGATGTTTGATTTAGAATTAAATACTAAGGATTACAGGACACTTTTGACTTAGTTTTATGTTTACAGAAATATATTTCCCTCTGATAAAAAAATTGTGGGCTCTCAGAGTGAGCCTCCAGTGTCATTCTAGTCAAAAGCTTCTGAGTTGGTTAGTCGTATTCTTCCTTCATATACCTGAGACTCTGCTGCCTTCAAGCATTAAGTCAGAAATGATGGCAATAATGTCAAAAGGCAGTAAAAGAAAGTAAAGATCATTTTCTGGAGAAAAGACATTTATCTTTGTTTCTGATTATAGCCAACAGGTGCTTTTTACAGAGGCCTAAAGGTCAGGACAACACACACCCCTTTTTGCTTTACTTTTATGAAAATGATAAAAACAAGCCACCCAAATCTTAATTTTCTGCTCATATGAAAACTTTAGAACTCAAGGAGTTGGTTTCCATTTAATTCTATACCTTAAAACAATTATCTCTATAGCACAGTACACTTGACTGCCATCTATACTCCTACATGGCCTAGAGAAGATTAAGCTGTTTGGTGTATTCTATTTCAACTGGCAATGAGATATATTTTCCTTAAAACAGCATATTTTAGCACCTAACAAGTTGAATTTCAGGTACTTTGAAAATTTCATCATTCAGACCACCTCATTACCTAGCAATACTAGACAGAGTTGGCATTAAGTCTTATCATTTTGCCACTACTAGTAACTCATTTACCCATCTAACCTCCAATGATTAATCATTCACCACAGTTAGACAGCTCTCAAAAATGCTCCTCTACCACCATTGTCCTTTGTCCAGGTACTAAGACATTAACTAAACTGACAGTGCTTCAAACTGTAATGATCAGTTTTAGGGCTAATATCTAGATATTTAACATCTTGTTATATATTTTGCCCTTGCATTACACTAAAAGGCTGCAAAGACAGCGTGTCAAACGCAAAATCAAAGAAGAGCCCCTCTGAACAAAACACCCACCTCTTCCCAATGTACACTCTATCTTATTTAGGAACAAGTGCCTAGTAATTCCAGAATGCTAAATTCCCCCACAACCCATTGGGCCTGGGTTAGATTTCCACCCCTTTTTACTAACATCTTTGGATAACAAAGTCTTACATTCTGAGAAGTACAAAAGCAACAAAGCCCCAATCTCAATAATGTAAAATGCTCACGAGATCTTGATTATATTACAGTAAGATAAAGAAACAAATCTATTTACAGATTATAATTAATTTCTTTTTCAAATTTTTACTTAATCAAAAACCTCTAAAACAAACAAACAAACAAAAAACCCTCTAATTTAGCATTTTAATCTAATTTAGCATTATAATCTAAAAGTATAACAAAATTTTAAAAAGCAAGGCAGATTTTACCTGAGGAGAGTCAAAAGGATATCGACTACTAAACTTAAACAGAAGTTGAAATTTTTCCCCTTCATATAAGGTACCTGGTGCACCTTCCATGTCTACAATCCACCTGGAATAGAAAAAACAAATTTAAAACTTCAGGTAAAAGGGACTGGGGTGAGGAGAAAATGGAACATCAAGTACTTCCTCTACACCAGGCACTGGGATAGGAGTAAATTTTCATGGAACAGCATACTTCGCCCTCCCAACAATTATAAAAGTGGCTATTAACCCTCCTGGCCCTACTCCCTTCTCTGCCACTCCAGGTTTACATAAGTAGGATCAAGGTCTCACAGTTAGCAAAGAACCAACCCAATTTTTAACCCAGGTCTAAAGAAAAACAAACCCCCGATTCAGGTGTGCTGATACCAAAGGCCTGTGTTCTTCCTACTCAATTTACATTATCTTATTTTTCAACATTATTTCTACAATGTCTAAGAAGATTGTATAGATAACATTAATCTAATTAACTGCTGTTCCCATGTCATCTGTTTTAAAAGTAATGGGCGAAGCAGGTGTCAGCCATGACTACCATGAACTGCAGCTGTCAGACCAACTTTCTCAGCAGAATCCCACATTAGACTCACAGAAAGAAGGAGCCACACTGACATCAGTCCACTTACTTTCCTTTGTCTCTCATGTTTCAATTACTTAATAAAACCCAGAACAGGTTTTTATGGCACCTATGCAAGCTTACTTTGTTTCCATATGTAACAACCGTGCTTTCTAAATATATTCTATGTACTACCTCTTGTGTTCTTTTCTTCAAAAAGGGGGGTGGGGGTGGGTGGTTGAGGAATAGTGATTATGATGGCAAAGATGAAGGGGAAGCATTTTGAAGCAAAAGTGGAACAAAGTCTTAAGAATGAGTTCCTAATTACAGTTCTGCCACTTATAGTAACTACTGTCCACCTGGCCAAACCCTTTAATCTTACACTAATCAAGTATAAAAATTTATTATTTTAAGTACAAGGAAACAAAAAGAAACAAGACTGAGAATACAGTTTTGGGGTTTTAATATTCATCTTCTCACATAATATGGATTTAAGAGTATTTATATATATGTAAAGAGTATATAAAATAATGTGCCTACTCTTTATGAGGAATCAACTAACCCATATAGACCCTTAAGAGTATGGCTATTCATTTTCAGAATGCATGCTGAATACCATACATGGTAAGAGAGGACTGCAGACCCAAGAGGCAATATTTTACACTGAAATTGGATAGGTCTGCCCCTTAACTAGCTGTTGTGGCCATGAGTAAGCTGTTTTACCTTTTCCACTATTTCAACTGTAAAACAGGTATTTCCCAAAAAAAGATATTCATTTTTTTCAAAGTATTGTTGGAAAGATAAATGATATTACATATGCAAAAATCCTAGCACATTCCTGACATCAGAGCCAGAACACAGTAAATTAAATACAACACAATGCAAAAAAAGAAAAAAAAAGCTGCACTAAAAAGCAAAAAGTAAAACCTTTACAAACTAATAAGTAGGTCCTTCCTATCCACCAAAATCCCTTTTTATCCACCCTCCCCACAACACCCACGACAAACACAATCACTATGCAGTGATATTCTGAGGAAAAATGAGGACTTTCTGGTGTCCTTTCATTCTGTTTATACGTTAATTTTTAGGACACACAATGTATCATACATTTATGTGAGATCTATCCAAGTACAGCTTTTAAACAGACAAGCAAATATCTCAGGAATTCTTCTAATAGCTAGGTGAGTGATAGGTCATAGAAGGCCTGACTTTCAACACTGTGCATGGTAATTTTAAATAACATTTTACTAATAATATAGATTCACTATAGAAAATTTGGAAAAGGTATAAATAAAACAAAAATCACCCAAAGATAATTACTGTTAAAGATTTGGGGGTATATTACATTCTAGTAATTTTGCAGTTTCTATATTGATGGTATAAAAGTCCAGGAGAGCTGCATTATATACACACTTAAAATTATAGAAATTTAAGTCATCAGTGTTTATGATTCCAATCATAAGCACATGCCTGAGATGAAAGAAGTCTCAGTCCTTAACTTCTTTTGAGTAGCTATTGTTTTATGATTCTAATGTTTAAACAAGCTTTTTTCTCACATATGCATGGTTCCTACTCCAAGAAATAGCCATCCACTCCCCTCTGAAGGACAAAGTAGCTGGGCTGGATAGATTAAGACAGGATCCATACCATTAGGATTTTCAAAGGTAATTGTAAGTATAGAAAGGTTTTGTTTTGACTGACTACAGGCTGTAACGCAATGGATGCCATTTCACTGTATTACCTGGAGAAAAGCATTTCCTAATCGACATTTACATTGTTTCCAAATCAACCACAGAAATAGTAATAGTAATAGAAATGATGAGTACAGTTAGCCCTTTAACAATATGGGTTTGAATTGTGTAGGCCCATCTTATATGTAAATTTTTAAAAATAAATATGTACAGTACTGTAAATATATGTTCTCTTATCATTTTAATAACCTTTTCTCTGGCTTACTTTATTGTAAGAATACAGCATATAATGCAAATAATATACAAAACATGTTACCTACTATTTATGTTATCAGTAAGGCTTCTGGTCAACATCAGGATATTAGTTAAGTTTTTGGGGGAGTCAGTTATATTCAGATTTTTGACTACATGGGGGAGTGTGTGTGTGTGGGGGGGGGGGGGTCTGTACCACTAATCCCTGAATTGTTTAAGGGTCAACTGTATGTAGTTAGCACTAAAGTCCATCTTTCTATATCTCTGTTCTTTCCTTAGGACAGCATAAAGGTTTATTTATTAGGTCAAAGGCTACAATATGGGGATGCCAGGATGGCTCAGCAGGTTGAGCACACGTCTTGCAGCCCTGGGGTTTGAGGATTGAATCCCGGCTCCAGCCCATGTGGACCCGTATGTTGAACTGGGAAGTGCCTCCAGTTCAGTTCTCACCAGGCAAGCCTCCTATGTGGGAGGCCCCCAGCTCCTGGCCAGTTCCTGCTCTGCACAGCCCCACGCCCAACTGTGGAATGACTATGTCAAAAACTAATGATGTGCAACTATGGAGACTGCTCTGGGGCCTCCCCCTTCTCTCTCTCTCTCTGTCATAAATAATAAAATAAATCTTAAAAAAAAAACCCAAAGGATACGATATTCATATTTTTAAAGATCTTACTTAATACATGCTATCAAACTGTCCTCCAGAAAGCTTGATGTGCTTTCATCATCTTTCTAAGATTTATTTATTTATTTATGTTATTGTTTTTGACAGAGAGAGAGAGAGAGAGAGAGAGAGAGAGACAGAGAGAGAACTGAACTGGGGGAACTCCCCAGTTCAGCATATGGGTCTGCACAGGCCGGGGCTGGGATTCAATCCTCGGTCCCCAGCGCTGCAAAGTGAAAGCTTAACCCACTGAGCCATCCCGGCTTCCCCTCATCGTCTTTCTTACCCATATACGCATCTCATATAATCCCCACTTAAATAACCATTTTAAGATCTGATAAGAATATTTTTATATCCTGGATGATGGTCAAAAGATGATAAAACTTTTATAATTTGTTTACAATAAATTATTTTAAAAGAAAAATTGCCTGACAAATATCACTAAGTGACAGGTTTTTTCTACTACAAAGATAATGCTCTTTTCAAAAGAAACCATCAACAAAACAAAAAGGCACCCAACTGAATTAGAAGATATTGGCAAATAACACCTCTGATAAGGGTTAGTATCCAAAATATACAAGGGCTGTCTGGAAAAAAATTCAGTCATAAATGCCTCTATTTTTCATATTACATGGTTATATATCTTTCAGACAGCCCTCATATAAATAACTTGTATAACTCAAGAAAAACAAACAATTCAACTGAAAAATGGACAGAGGACCTGACCAAACACCATTCCAAAGAAGACATACAAACGTCCAACAATATATGAAGATACTCAACCTCACTAGCTACAAGGGAAATGCAAATCAAAACTACAATGAAATACCAGCTTACACCTATCAGGATGGCTATTATCAAGAAGATAAGAAATAACAAGTGCTGGGGAGGCTGTGGAGAAAAGGGCCTCATACACTGCTGGTGGGAATATAAAGTGATACAGCTTCTATGGAAGACAGTATAATGGTTCCTAAAAAAAACTAAGAAGAGATATCATATGACCCAGCAAGTCCACTTCCAGGTATCTACCCTCAAAATTTGAAAACAATTATTTGTAAAGATAGCATGTACCCCTATGTTTATTGTAGCACTACTCAGAATAACCAAGACATGAAACAACTTAAGTGCCCTCTGTGACTGATGACTGGATAAAAATGTGGTACTTACATACAATGAAACACTACTTAGCCATAAAAAGAAAGAAAGAAAGATTGCCATTGGGATTGTGAGAGTATCATGATAAGTAAATTAAGTCAGATGGAAAAGGACAAAACCATGATGATTTCACATGTAGGACATAAAACAAAGCAACAAAAGCACAAAAAAAACAAAGTCATAGATACAGACAACAGTATGGTGAGGATAAGGGGGGTGGAAAGAGGATGAAGAGGGTAAAGAGGGGCAATTAATTTGGTTACGGAAGGAGACTAGACTTGGGGTGGTGAGCCTGCAATGGAACACATGCTATACTGAAACGTATATAATGTTACCGATGTTATCCCAATAAATTTAATTTAAAAAATATACAATGCTATTTTGATAGTTATAATTTGTGGTGTAACTACATGACTATTTATAAAAATGTAAAAAGTTCCTTTAAACTTTTTATAAATCATTGTGTTGTATGGTTCCCCTCCCCCCGCAAAGAAAGTAAATGTTGAAATAAATAGATTAATACCAACTTCCTTAAGAATTATAGAGCTAGCTAGCTACTATAGGCTGTTCTGAAGTGACTTAACAAAAGATGAGAGAATAAAGATGAAAACAGAATATAATCAATCTGTATAACCATATAAAACAAAAAAGGTCACTTGTTTCATTATATAGAACAAATGACATACACTCTAAATGTGTGCTCCATTTTCAAATTTTGATATAAATGAAAATTCAATTGGGAGCCATGCAGAGACAGGGGAGAACTCTAAGTGCACATGACTCAGTGAAAGAAGCCAATCTGAAAAGGCCACAGACTGTACCATTCCAACTATATGATGTTCTAGAAAAGGGGAAACTACAAAAACAGTAAAAAGGCCAGGAGGGCTGGGGGAGGAAGGAGGAATTAAGTAGAGCACAGAAGATTTGTAAGGCAGTGAAAATACTGTGTGCGACCATAGTGATGATACATGTCATTATAAATTTGTCCAAATCCACAGAAAGTGCAACACCAAGAGTGAACCCTAATGTAAACTACAGACTTTTGGTGATAATGACATGTCAATGTAGGTTCATCAGTTACAACTAATGGACCACTCTGGTCAGTGACACGAACAATGGGGGAGGTGACACATGTGTAGGAGTAGGGGTATATGGGCAATCTCTATGCCTTCCGTTCAATTTTGCAGGGAACCTAAAAATGCTCAATCGAGAACCCAGCAATGTTTAAAGAGACTTATTAAAGAGCTGGAGATGTGGACATTTTCAAATGTTAATATATCCATTCTTTTTTTTTTTTTAAGATTTATTTTATTGTTTTGAGACAAGGTGGGAGAGAGAGAGAGAATGAATGTGTATGTGACAGAAGGAAGGGCCCAGAGCAACTTCCATAGTTGTACATCATTAATTGTGACATAGTTTCACTCCACACAGGTGGATGTGGGGCCCCATGGGCCATGGGGCAAGAAATGAACTGGGAGCCTCCTGCACGGGAGGTGAGAACCTTCGCCACTGAGCCATCTCAGTGGTTACCAGTGGTGCCGCAGTTTAATATATGGGTTTGCACAGGCCAGGGCCAGGAATCTAACCCCGATTCTTGAGATTGTGAGGCAAGAGCTTAATTGCTGAGTTATACCAGGATTCCCAATATATCCATTCTTAAAGCTTGACTCATGTCCTAAGTACTGATTCAAATATCAAAATCAAAGGTAACTAAAATTGTTTGTTCTGAAAGGAAATGTCCCCTCTGTTTTGTGAATTTTGGCCACCTTTGCTTTCTGGACCTAGAATATGACTAAATATTTGTGCAACAAGTTGGTCTATAGTAAACTTTTATCTTGTTGGCTCCTATCTCATCTGTTTTTGGAAATTTTGTTTCTAAAGAGAGGATCGATTATTTTCAATTCCCCCCCCCCCCCTTTCAGAACATCTACTCTTGTCTAATAGGATTATTAAATCAAAGGATCAGTTAGAATAGTCCATACTGGGTCGTGAGATCTTAGGATCATACTCATAAAAACATTTCAAACTAATTCAAATGCTCATTTTTAAGAGGAACTGTATTATCTCTCTACTCTTCTTCCTATCGTATCTGGGAAAAAACTTCTGTTCCACTCCCAAGGAATTAGAATACTTCTGTGTCCTCCTTCCACCCTTTATCTTTTCATGCATAGAATATGGTCTGTTTACTGTATTTACCTCTTGGTGAAAGAGAATGTGATGAATACAAAAATAATCTTATATTTAAAAAAATGAGTATATGTTTGTACATTACATTGATAATGAGACAAATAACTACTTTAAAAATTAAATACTTACTGTGTAATTGAATTTTGAACACTCTTTTCATTTAAAGTCATCCCAGGAGGTGGGTCATTTTGCAAAGCCAATAGTTCTTTCTGCAGTCGTTTCTATAAAAGAGTATCAATAATAATTAATTTGTACTTTTTTGGCTACAGTCTAAAATCCTTGATTAAATTTCCTCCAGTGCTCACACATTTTCCTTTACAAACTCCCTACAGCTTCTATATAGCTTATATAAGCCTAATTTGCTGCCTGTCCTATAATTCACAATCTATTGTCAAAATATTTCTAAATATATTTGTACATACTGATGCTATAAAGTGGTTATGAAGAGCACCCAGCTACCTACAAAATTTCATAGCTACTCCACTGAGGTCTCAGCCTAGGTTACAAGTGCTTAGATTTTAGCAGCCATTCCTTTACTGCTTTTTCAATTATAGAAACCACAGTCCTACATAATCCTGAAAGAATGTGGCCTTAAGACAGACAAGCTTTCCAGAGGAACTATACAAGTAACTTGTCATGCAAAAAGCCTTTTGAAAAGTTCTAAATAATTTTATTTTACAATTTACAGCCCATACTTCTGCTTAAGTAGGATCATACGTACAAAATTTAATCTTTCAAGCCAGAATATAACAAATCAGGGCCTGAGATATATATTTTTCCACATACTAGATGCTCCCAAATGGTTGTTTTGCATTCTTGTTTGTACAGCTTTTATTGTTCCACTCTTCCCTTATTATATCATTACTGGACATTCTTCATTAGTACATAACCAAGCAAAAGAAAAACCACAGCAACACATAATGTATAGTTTAAAAATCAAATAACCAATGTTAGAATTGCATGCAACATTACAAAGGTCCTTAATGAGTATCTTTTCTTGTACTAAAGTAGACATGCATGAAAATCCGTTCAGAACTCAAGAATTCATTGCTTAGACGCTAGTTTCTGCTCTTTCTGGACAGCGAAATATTATCACTACAGCAAAGTTCCTGGATCTTTTCAATTTATGGCACCTATAAGTTTAATATTACCCAAACCACTACAGAGTAGAAAACTCCTCCCCTTCTTTGTTGATAATCACTAATAGAACTTTAATAAATGGTGCTTTAAGTTGCCAAAAATAAAAACTTTCTCTCAAATCTTGCAATATCATGATTACTAATAATAATGAAAATATCAACTTGCAACATATGACCCCATCCCACAATAACAAGCAAAAGAGTTTATTTTGACGAATATATCATCATTTCGGTGTAACAAATCCCAATTCATCTCATCTTCAGTGCTGGCATTAATACTGGCTAACATTCATTGCTTCATATGCTTTTAAATTATACTATATGCTGCCTCATTAACTTGAGAAATTAGAAACTATTTCTCCAAGTCCTCATAAAATAAAAGTTTAGAAGCTGAACCAGTTTAGCATCTAGCATGGCTCAGATGACACTTTGTGTAGCACAGAGCTAAACCATGGAGTTTCATCCCAATGATGGGATCTTTGCCTCTTCAACTCCTGATCATTTTCATCAATGCCCATGCTTAGATACTAAAGCTTTTTGTTTTTTCAGATAGCTGAGGGTGATAATTATGACAGTATAAAAAAGTACTAAGTTGGTAATTTTATAGTGAACATTAAGTTGGAAAATACCAGCCACGTCAAATGAAATAGTCCTAGTAAAGAATATATATATATATTTTTTCTTTTTTTAAATAGCATCCTAAAAAGGTCAGTCATATCTAAACTGGTTCAGCTTCTAAACTATGCATTTCTGTGAAGTATTATCTCATACTAATATACATTAAAACAAAGACACAAAAAATTTAAATGATACTTCTGTGGTTATAAATCAACATCAGAACACAATATATCCCTCTTAGATACTAATAATGGTAATACATCAAAGGGCAAAGTGACAAGATTTCTGGCTCTGTAAAGCTTCAATTCTAGTGGAGGAAGAGATGGTCAATAAATACTAAAACAAATAAATATATGGTATATTAAAATCAAATGAAAGATGGAGCAAGGTAAGGGGGGATAGGGAGTTAGGTCTCACATCCTGTGAAGCTTTATCTCAAACTGGCAGTTTGAGAAACTATTCTAAAGGGTAGAAATCCTTATTTAGCAGAGGAAAAAATATAAATGAGGGGAGAAAACATTAAAAATGTAGGGATGCATAACAATGGATGTTAATGTAACAGTATATAAAATGGCCAACAATGTTTTCTCCAATTTTATTTAACAACCAACTGAAGGTGGAAGGTTAACAACAGGGAAGCATAATGGAAAAAAAATAAGAATACCATACACCTTAATATCATGACACTAACAAATAACCACTATTTCCCCCCCAACAATATTAAGAAACAATTATAACAGCCATTTCTCTTCATTAAGTAAGGGTGAGATGGTAGGTAATAAAATTATAGTTTAAAATATTGATGAATGCATATTAAGGGACTATTTACTAATTGAAACTCTTTCCCCTTTTAGGAAATGAAGAGCATTAACAAATGGAGAGATTCATTTTAAACTACCATCTTCAAAAATCAGACTGGGGGGCGGGGGGCCAGGAAAGCTCAGCTAACAGAGTGCTTGCCTTGCAACCACGAGGTCCAGGGACCGAATCCCAGCCCTGGCCTGTGTAAATCCATAAGCTACACTGTGGAGCACAACTGGTAACAGAGGCTCCCAGTTTGGTTCCTGCTCTGAGAGGCCCCACATCCACCTGTGTGGAATGAAATTATGGCACAACTAATGATGTACAACCATGGAGAGTGCTCTGGACCCTCCTCCTCCTTTATTTCTCTCTTCTCTCAAACAAAATAAATCTTTTTAAAAAGTCAAATGTTAAAAAAAAATCTGGGGAAGCCGGGATGGCTCAGTGGGTTAGGCACTCACTTTGCAGCGCCGGGGACCAGGGATCGAATCCCAGCCCCGGCCCATGCGGACCCATGTGCTGAACTGGGGAGTGCCCCCAGTTCAGTTCTCTGTCCATCTCTGTATCTCTCTCTCTCACTCTGTCAAAAACAAACAAACAAACAAACAAATCAGATTGGGATGCAAAAAGTGACAAGA
Organism: Craseonycteris thonglongyai; assembly: GCA_004027555.1. Taxonomy (NCBI): domain Eukaryota; kingdom Metazoa; phylum Chordata; class Mammalia; order Chiroptera; family Craseonycteridae; genus Craseonycteris; species Craseonycteris thonglongyai. Next base: position 50,260 of record PVKE010006806.1, read on the forward strand.
CTAAATGGTTCAAATTTTCAAAGAGCCCATAGCCTAACAAGAGAAACAAATATATAAATATGGTAATTGCAACATGCATTCAGGGTACAGTGGTTCCTAAAAGAAGAGAGTGGTCACAAAGGAGAAAAACCAGGATGGCAGTAAACCAGGATGGCAGTATACCGAAAGCCAGAGGAAAGTGTTTCAAAGACTAAATAGAATTTGATTTACAACACAATGACAGAGCAGATACTCTAAGTAATTCCATAGTAAGTGAAGCCAACATGAATTCAGAAACTCTGAAATTTCTCCTTGTAGGTTTCTACTACATCAAAGGGAGGTAAGATCAAAAAGTGAGGACTCTAACAGAAGACCTACTTAAAACTATGACCTCTCAGTGTAAGGGTGAACAAGGTAAAAAGTGCAGGAGACAACAATGAAATCTGCCTGTTATGATTTTACCAAGGAGTAGAGGGGAAGAATAAATCTTCCATGAAATGCCATAACCTCAAGTGGACACCTACATGAGTTTGCAGTCTGCTACCTGAGAACCTTAGGCAAAAATGTAATCAAAAGTGGGCCATGAAGTATTGCCCCAGGCAAGTGACAGAAGCAAACAGAAATCCTTGAGGAATACCAATTCTATGCTTTGAGGCAATAATTTCACTTTTCAGGGTCTAGAAAGGTACATAAAAAATTAATAAAAGCCAAATGAGAAATTATTCAGAAGACAATAGCATACAACACCTGATGTGATAAAAATCTATCTTCCATGGCTGGAAAAGCACCAGATCTCTAAATATTAATAATTTACTTTATGTTCTTATAGCATTTATGTAACTGTGAACAACTCTAGGCAGAGATTATGGTCTATTTATCTTTGTATTCATACCATTCAAAACTGTGCCTAGTGCATAATGTTTTTATTGTCTCAGTAAATGTTTTAAAAATTTTAATAAAGTTGTTGACCAGGTTTCTTGCTGCTGCAACATGAGTGGGAACCAAAGACCTTGGCTCTGAGTGAAAACCAAGGATTGTTTTAAGACAATGGCAGACAAGCCCGACACAGGGGAAATCGCCAGCTTTGATAAGGCCAAACTGAAGACGACAGACACACAGAAGCATACCCTGCCGATCAAAGAAACCACTGAGTAGGGGATGGCTGCACACCAGATTTACACTTTATGAGTAAATTTTATGGTTTATAAATTATAAATAAATAATACTTTATAAAAAATGATAGATTAAACAGCAGATTAAACACAGGTGAAGAGCAAATCAACACCTAGGAAGATGATGTGAAGAATTTATCCAGGATGTAAAAGAGAAACAGAGATGAAATATGAGACAAAGAGAACACAAAAGAGAACGGAAGGCAACATTTAAAAAGATAATGCCTAAGAATTTCCCAGAGTTGTTGGAAGACATAAATCCTGAGATCCAAAAAGCCCAATGAATTCCAAAAAGCATAAACAAAAATAATTCCAAACCTAAACACATTACTGTGAAAGTTCAAAACACTAAAATAAGCTAATTCTAAAACCCGAGAGAAAACATAGATTGTCTACAAAGATATAAAAATCAGGGTAAGAAATATTTTTTTAATTAAAAAATTTTCCTCCAATCATAGTTGACATACAAAATTGTATTAGTTTCAAGTGTACAACACAGTGATATGACGTTTACATAACTTAGAAAGTAATCACCCCAATAAGTCTAGTACCCATCTGATACCATACAGTTATTATTACAATATTACTAACTATATTCCCTATGCTGTACTGTACATCCCTGTGACTATTTTTATACCTGGCAATTTGTACTTCTTAATCCCTTCCCTTTTTACACCCATCCCCCAATCCCCTCTCATCAAGCAACCAATTTGTTCTCTGTATCTATGAATTTGTTTCTGCTTTCTTTGTTTATTTTGTTTTTTAGATTCCATTTAAAATGAAATCATACCGTATTTGTCTTCCTCTGTCTAACATACTTAGTATAATACCCTCTAGGATAATCCGTGTTGTTGCAAATGGAAAGATTTCTTTTCTTTTCTTTTCTTTTTGGCTGATTAATATTCCATTGAATATATGCAGTACCAGATCTTCTTTATCTAAAAGCTGTAACTATATTTAAGGGTAAAAAGCCTTATCAGAAGCCAGTCTGCATTTCATAGACATCAACAGATTTTCTGTCTTCTACAACCTCTGAAAGAACCCATCAGTCTTCCTATATCAAAACACCACCACCCCACACAACCTCATACCTCCTCTTCCCACAAGCACACACAGACAGATCTACGCCAAGACACATCCTATGGATAAACATTTGGAAAGGGAATACAATAACAAGAATGAGGAGGAATATTTAGACACACTGGCTGCCCAGGGGCACACAGTAAGTTCTCATTTGCTCTCACAGCTAAGTCTACCTAGTTGTCATTTCCCTAGCAGCAGCAGATCTTACATGAAAGCAGGGTTCCTAATACACAACCCAAGTATGGGTGAGCGCATCACTTCTTTCCAAAACTGCCTGCCTGCCTATTCCATATCAAACCCTAATGCTGACACCTACACCTCTAGAAAGCCTTTACTAAAATGCTGTACAGGACAAAAAAGGAACACCAGAAAGGAAATGGATCTATTTGTACATCTCTATAACAGAAGTTAAGCCCACCAAACCAATTAAAAAGCAAACACTTCCACTTTCAAAAGAAAAAAGGTTTATCTGGCTGATAAGACCCCAAAAGTCAGGAGGTTATATATAGCCTATTGC
>PVKE010006807.1:0-28294 GCA_004027555.1 Craseonycteris thonglongyai
AAAAAAAAAAAAAAAAAAAAAAAAAAAAAAAAAAAAAAAAAAAAAAAAAAAAAAAAAAAAAAAAAAAAAAAAAAAAAAAAAAAAAAGAAGAGACAGAAGGGATGGCATAATCACACAGAAGAGAAAGCACGTGAAGATGGAGGCAGACACCAGAGTGATGTGGCCTCAGGTGAAGAAATGCCTGAAATCACCAGATGCTGGAAAAGGCAGGAAATACATTTTTTCTTGAGAAGCACCAGAAGGAAAATGGTCCCACCAGATTTTGCACTTCTAGCTCCCAGCACTGTGAGAGAATAAATCTCTGTTTTTTAAGCCACCCAGCTTATAGTAATTTGTTACAGCAGCCCTAGGACACTAATACAACCACCTAGTCAGACTGCCACTGTTCTAGAAACATAGGTGGCTTCTTTACCACTGTCCATAGTTTAACTCCTGAAAAGATCTAACAGAACTTCTCTCTCTTTTTACCATAAAAGTGCCCTCTGCAAATGGTTCTTTCCAGAAAAGGTTTTCCTGAATGCAGTGTCTGCTAATAATTCTTTACTGACTTCTACAACTCAGAATCTGTTTCTATGCTACCTAGTTTTTATTCTATGGCGACACAGGCTTTTTCCAGTTAGGATAATAAATGGGTTTTCCCTGTTAAAAACAGGCCTGATAATTAAGTTCACAAACTTGTCATTGTGCACTTACATTGGCGACTGTACAAATAACTCAGTAAGGTTTCATAACTTTGGCATATCAGTGTCTCACAGCTGTGTTCATGTCGACGTGTGGCTGTGTCTTGTTGAGTGACATTCCTTATTGTTTCCTGGTTTTGTGTGCCATCACAAGAATGTCAGAGCTTGAATTAGAGCAACGAACAAACATTCAATGTCTTGTGAAAACTGGCAAGAGTGGAAGTGAAAGCAGGGATGTGTTAGTCCAAGTTTATGGAGATAATGCCATGATGAAAACAGCAGTGTATAAGTGGATTAAATGTTTTTCTGAGGGGAGAGAAAGCATCACTGATAAAGAGAAATCAGGGCAGCCAGTAATGAGCAGAACTGATGAATACATTGCAAAAAAATTGTTGAATTGTGTGTCAAAGTTATCAGCTGACTTTGAGAAGCATAGTAGACTAAGTAAACATTGATAGAGAAAGTTAGGAAAATATTCACTGAAAATCTTGGTATAAGGTGTGTGCAGAAATGGTCCTAAAGGAGCTCACCAATGAACAAAAGCAAAAGAGAGTCAAAGTTTTCCAAGACCTTTTGTAGAGGCAATATGATGATTAGACTGTGTTATCACTGATGATGAAACACGGTGTACCAAAGCAACCCTGAAATAAAACATCAAAGTGCACAATGGAAGTCAGCCAATTCTCCACGACCAAAAAAGTTCCATCAGTCCAAATCAAGAGTCAAAATGATATTGCTAACCTTTTTATATACCAGAGGGATTGTTCATTTTGAGTTTGTATCAACTGGACAAACAGTCAACAAAGTTGACTATTTGGAAGTGCTAAAAAGGCTGCGTGAAAAAGTTATACAAGAAAGACCTAGGAAAGCCGGATGGCTCAGTGGGTTAACCACTCACTTTGCAGCCCTGAAGCCTGAGGATAGAATTCTAGCCCGGGCCCGTGCAGACCCATATGCTGAATTGCGGTGTGCCCCCAGTTCAATTCTTGCCAGGGCCTACGCAGGAGGCTCCTGACCCAGTTCCTGCCCTGCACAGCCCCGCACCCACCTGTGGAGTGAAACTATATGGAAAACTAATGCTGTCAACTGTGGAAACTGTTTTGGGTCCTCCCCCTTCTCTCTGTCTGTCTCTCTCTCTCTGTCAAAAAACAATAAAAATAAATCTTTAAACGATGGCCTGAACTTTTTGCCAACAACTCATGGCTTTTGCATCACGACAATGCACTGGCTCACGTGGCACTGTCTGTGAGGGAGTTTTTAGCCAGGAAACAAATAACTGTATTGGAACACCCTCCCTACTCACTTGACCTGGCCCCCAATGACTTTTTCTTTACCCGAAGACAAAGGAAATACTGAAAGACTTTGATGACATTCAGGACATCCAGGGTAATACAACAAAGGCTCTAATGGCCATTCCAGAAAAAGAGTTCCAGAATTGCTTTGAAGGGTGAACTAGGTGCTGGCATCAGTGAATAGTTTCCCAAAGGGAGTACTTCGAAGGTGACCATAGTGATATTCAAAAATGATGTACATAGCACTTGTTCTAGGATGAGTTCACAAATTTAATTGTCAGATATGGAATTTTACACAGTAATTAATAGTATAAACACTATGCAATCTATTTGTACTTAAATATGCAATTCATTCTAACACTACTATTCTGAAAATTTCCTAACATTTTAATTCAGATAATAATTGATGTTATATGTGATAATGTGTTTTAGCACATGCTTTAGAAATGTATATTTAGTATTTCAAATACTCTGACATATGTTTTATTGAATTACTCATATTGAAAATTATTTGTAATCCTATTTATATTGTGCTAAGCAGTCTGTGTTTGTCCCTCTGTCTCTACACCTCACCCTCCTTGCCCTGCTCTGAGTTTCAGTGTTGACCATGAAAATCACTCAGCATCTCATCCACACTTGATTTAGATGATGAACTATGAAACTTTTGAGCTGATAATATTTGATGAAATCTTGAATCTTATCTATTGAACTCACACCAACTGAGTGCCCTCGCCCAGTGGTTGTTGGAGAGTTCAGCTGGCACAAGGTCCTGGCAGACAGGAGGGCAGTGAGGTCAAGGTATTTATGTCTTCTTGTCTCTCTCTGCAGGACTAAAGTGTGGGCAGGGGCCCTGCTCCTCCTCCTGGGGTCACAGCACTTAGCCTGTCAGGAGACCTCTCACCCACAGCTACAGCTCTGTCCAAGTGCTGCCCATCCTTCTACCCCTTCAAGAAGTGGGTGGCAGAAACACATCCCCTATCATGACACCCTGATTCCTCCCATCACTTATTTGTTCTTTTAATGGTAACCACACCTCCATAAATAGTTCCCTCAATACATTCTTTCAAGCACCCTTTCAAGGATCCTGTCTGTCTTCTGCCAGACACTCACTGAAATAGCCATTGAGTATCTCAGCTGATAGCATCACTGTAACATACTGAATAATTTAATTCTTAAAAGTGAAATTATGTTAGGTTTTTTAAAAGTTTCTAGTTTAAAAGAATTACACTGGCTGTGAGTGGCATGGGTTTTTTCTATCTGTTAAGAACAAAAATCACATTCGATGTCTTAGGATAATTTTGTTTCTCTCAGACACTTCTGCTGCAACTGACTCTTATCACCGGATGATTTGGGTTCCAAAATACCTGTCACCATCATCGATGCACTCGGGAAAGGCAAGGTTACAGCCAAAAAGCATGATATGTTGATAGCAACTGAGGCGATAGAGGTACATGAAGAATTTGAGGAACTTTTCCATTTCCGTGCTTTTGACAATTGAGAAGAGAGGCATTAGCGTGGTGTGGTAGGGAAGTATCTGACATTGGCTGTGGGTGATGTTCATGCAGACACCTGAAAAGTCAAGAAAATTACATTTAGAAGCAGACACATCAGAATTATATGTTTACAACTTCACTTGGGGGAAGCCAGGATGGCTCAGCGGGTTAAGAGCTCACTTCGTAGCCCTGGGGTCCGAGGGTGTGGCCCCAGTTTGGTTCTCACTGGGGCAAGCTTCCTATGTAGGAGGTCTTCGGTTAGATTGTTGCCACCCCCCTGGTTTGGCCACCAGCTCGAGGGGGCATGTCTCCCATGCAGGAGGCCCCCGGTCAGGTTTCTACCCTGTGCAGCCCTGCCCACATGTGTGGAACGATACCATGTTGAACGCTGATGACATAAAACTATGGAGACTGCTCTCTGGGCCCTCCCCTTCTCTCTGTCTCTCTTTGTGTCTCTCTGTGTAAAAACAATAAAGTAAATCTTTAAAATAAAATTCATTTGGTACAACAGGTTAATGTGTTCATAATATAAAACATGATTCTATAAATAAAAATGATATACATATATGAAAGGCTATCTGGAAAAACTCCAGTCATAAATGCTTCTATTTTTCATATTACATGGCTGGATACTTTCCGACAGCTCTCATATGCATACAGACAAGTCTATGTGTGTGCACACATATGCATGTGTACGATAATGAAATCAAGCTACTTATATTAACTGAGGAAGAGTATCTGTGTAATGGGCAAATGTGTGGAAATATACACTCACACCTAACAGTGGGCATAGAAATTGGCAAGTACTGTTTCAGATCATAGCTGGACAGGCAGTATGTGTACAAAAAAATCTTTTAAATATGCACACTCTTTGCAACTGTAAAATAAATTCCTTTTTAAAAATTATCCTAAGTAAATCATCATAATGTGTGCATGAATTTATCTATAAGGATCTTCATCACTGCATAGTTTACAATTTTTTAAAGATAGAAATTACTTAAGCACTCAACAAAGGGAATTGGTTTAAAATATTATGGAAAAAACAACTGAATAGTTACCTGAGCAATATGAATGATGCTTTGACTAATTATATAGAATGATGCATATAATATAATAAATAAAAATAGCAAGTCACAAATATTTTGTATAACAGGATACTGTTTTTAAAATCATGATTATATAAGCATATCCAATCCTGACTATGTCAACAGTTCAGTGTCAGTTCCAAGCCTCTGGTTTCATTTTCTTTTATAGCTGGCTCTTGTCCTGGGCACTTCCACCTCCACAGCCTTTCCTTCTTCATTCCATAAATGTATATGGTTGGTCTGATATAAATCAAAATATGAATATGGCTCCAGATGATGCGAGATTTTAGGAGATATTTTTTAATTGTTTTTTTTGTTTGTTTGTTTGGTTTTTTGACAGAGAGAGAGAGAGAAGGGGGAGGGCCCAGAGCAGTCTCCATAGTTGCATGTCACCAGTTTTCTACATAGTTTCATTCCACAGGTGGGTGTGGGGCTGTGCAGGGCAGGAACCAGCCCAGGGCCTCCCGCATGGGATGCACACTACGGGTGGAAGCCAAATCAGGGGCCTCGCACATATGAGGCCCACCCCAGTGAGAACAGAACTGGGGTCACACCCCAATTCAGCATACAGGTCCACACAGGCTGGGGCCAGGATTCGATCCTTGGACCCCAGGACTGCAAGATGAGCACTCAACCCGCTGAGCCATCCTGGCATCCTCTTCTTATTGTTTATATAAAAATTATTACTTTTATTAAAAAGAATTGAAATTTTGGTTATTGCTTAGGCAAGCTACTATTTAAAAAGAAGACTCTTTGGGCTTTTGAAATGCAGTAGAAATATTAATTTTAATTATGTTGTTTGGGAAGATGAAACAAGAAGAGAAAGTAGATCAACAAGAAAGGGAACATATTTTCTGATCACTATGTAATTTCCAGTCAGAAAAATGAAGAGAAAAACCTCTCCAAACTGAAGGTTGAGTCTATTTTAATAATAATAATGTTAAAAAAAAATAAGATTGCATGACTTATCAAATGGTCAAACTGACCCTTTGATCTATAATACAGAATAAATACATCCTATCACAAAAAAGTTCCCAACCCCATTTTTTGGTTCACTTATTCAGATAGATCAACTCAAATATCCTCTCATTATCTTCTCTAGTCTACTTCTAAGTACACTTCCTAATATCACATTTTTTTTTTCAAACCTCTCTGAAAACCACCCAACCCTTTAGGAAGTCTTTCCTCCACATGACCAGATTGTAAGTTAGCCATTAGCTCAGAGTCTCACACTTCATAAAAAGACACAATTTCCCATTTATATGTAATATTTATTAAACACCCCAAATGTGCTGAGCTCAGTAGGGCATAATCAAAACATGATTCCACTTTGAAAGGCAAGCAATGACATGCAGAATTACTCTGTATGTTAGACTGTAGAATAGATATGGCACAAAATTTAGGGCACACATTTTTTTTTTTACTTCATCAGAGTCAAAAAAAAAAAAGGCAGATGAATTAGAAACAAAGAAAAATCCAAATTAAAATATGCAGACAGAACACAAATAGACACATATATATATAAATTCAGTTTTGCAGGAGTGCTGAGGTAGGGAGTTCTGGGCAAGTTTCATGAATATGACACTTAGTCATTTAGTGAGGAAGTTAAAACACATATCAATATGGTAAAGCATTATAGAAAGGAAGAATTTATAGTTCATTTCAAAATGACACAATTGTAAGTATAGTGCTACAAGCAGAGATGCTTGCTTATAAAAGCTGGAAGTTATTCCAGTACATTATTCTCCAGCAAAAACAAAAACATGGGATATCAGGATAGCTCAGCAGTTGAGCACTTGATTTGCAATCACAAGGTCCAGGGTTTAATTCCCAGCCCTGGTCCGTGCAAACCCATATGCTGAACTACGGTGCAACTGGTAACCTCTGGGATGGCTTGGCAGCAAAAATTCTCGCCTCCCATGTGGGGAGTCCACGGTTCAGTCCCTGCCCCACGCAGCCCCACATCCATCTGTATGGAATAAAACCATGTCACAGTTAATGATGTACAACTGTGGAGATTGTTCTGGGCCCTCTCCCTTTTTCTCTCTCTCTCACCTCCTCTGAAAAACAATTAAAAAAAAGAAAGAAAAAGAAATAAACATGTGTCTCTCTATTTAAAAATATATATATACAAACTCATTTGTGGAAATTTCAGTCTTAAGAAAATATTTATTAAAAACAACCTTTGTGCCAGTCACCAAAATATCTCATTTTCACAACCCAGTAAAGTGATATCATATCTATATCATACACGTGGAAACTCAATTTCATGAAAGGCTGGGACATCTACCCATGAGTATACAGCTAGTATGTAGAAATCACAGATCTTCAAACGTATGTCTTCTGAGTAACTTACATTTGGAGTCACCCTGGCTAATCCAAAGGGGTTATTATGTTAAAAACAGTCATTAAAGTAGATAATTCCTAACATTACTTGAGAAGAAAAGGCTAAAAAGAATAAAATGATGTATCACAGGGTCTTCGTTTTTATCACAAGTGATACATCCATGAATACTGATCACATATTATGTAATTCATTTTATATTACATTATTTCAAGGGTCATCAACTTTGGGGTTTATATACTTGATGATAACCATATTTGAAACAATGAGAAGGCAAAAAGGCTCATTCATCACAACTTGCCAAAGAAAACAGTGAATTCTGAGAGATCATTTGAAAAATACAAGATAAGGAGGAAAATCGTGTTTGGATTGGCTACACTACATATGTGGCAGTGTGCATTGCATACACACACACAAAAGATATTTTCCCTTCTACAAACAAATTTTCTCGGGAAAAAGGACCTATACTCAAAATCATAACAGAAATAATAGCATAAAACCTTAAAAAATAAGTCTCAAAATAATTGGATAGACATAAATAATGTCTTAGGTCTATATTATAAAATGGTTTTCTAAAGATTCCAAAGCACTGTCATATTATATAATATATTCAAAATATAATGTATGTCCTCTTGTTGTAAATAAAGAAAATAAGGCTCTCATAGGTAGGTAGGTAGAAAGATGATGGATGGATGGGTGGATGGATGGATGGATGGATGGATGGATGGGTGGATGGATGGGTGGATGGACGAACGAATGGATGGATAGGCAAAAAGTAATTTGCAGAAGGATACAGTCATTAACAGAAGTGAGACTGATGCACAGGTCCTCTCTCTCTTCCCACAATACCACAGCTGACAATCACAAAGCAAACACCAAAGAAATTCAAAAGAACAAGAATTTAATGTAGGGTGAAAGTTAGGGAACTTGTAGAAGTGGAAGAACTCATTTTGCTGCTTGAAAGATAATGTAAGGTTTGGGTTGGCAGAAAGTGTATGTACTACTGGTAGAGAAAAATAATTAAAAACACTAAGAATCATAATGGCATATGACAAAGAAAGACTGAAAAACTTGATTCTAGGTAGAAGATTTCAAACTTTGCTGAGAATTTGCTCACAGAAAACAAATATAAGTGGAAATTACTCTTTAAGACTTTTGACGTCAAACCTTTTATATTTCAGTAATTGTACAGATTTTCTATCATCCCTTCTGCTTCAACATGAGTATTAACTATTACCTTTTCCTAGAATATTCCATTTTCTTTGGAACACATAATCCTAATGTTATATTTTGCAGATTCTCATCAGGGGCAATTCGTTTTCATAAGCCAACTACATGTTGTACATTATGCAGAGTCATTTCTCTGTAGGAAAAGGAAAGGGTATTTTTGAAAATTGACTCATTTATTGTTGCTATTCCATCTAACATGGCTTTCACAGGGTGGAGAAAAAAAGGGAACGTTTTTTGTTTTTTTTCTATGAGACCTTATTACTGAGTCTAATACAAATGAGAAATCAGGGATGCTATGTAAGAATGTGTAAAAGATACAGTGAATTTAAGTAATGATAGTGTTCATATAAACATCATACTCAACTTGTATGTCTTTTCTTAAATAAGAGTTAATTTTGTCCACAGCCTCTCCAGCATTTGTTATTCCTTGTCTTGTTGATTATAGCCATTCTAACAGGTCTGAGGTGGTATCTCATTGTAGCTTTAATTTGCATCTCCCTAGTTGCTACCGTAGTGATGTTGAGCATTTTTTCATGTATCTGTTGGCTGTTTGTATGTCTTCAGGAGAGAAGTGCCTGTTTAGGTCTTCAGCCCATTTTTTAATTGGATCATTTGTTTATTGTTGTTGTTGAGTTGTATGAGTTCTTTATATATTTTAGATATTAGCCCCTTATCAGAGTCATTATTTGCAAATATTTTCTCCCATTTGGTTGGTTTTCTTTTTACTTTGCTGACGGTGTCCTTTACTGTGTAGCTTTTTAGTTTGATATACAATAGAATACTACTCAGCAATAAGAAAAGATGAAATACAGCAATTTATGAAAACATGGACAGACCTTGAAAACATCTTATTAAGCAAAAAAGTCAGACTGAAAGAATCAAGAAACATATGACCTCACTTATAGGTGGAATATAAAACTGAAAGGAACAAAGAACAAAGACTCATGGACACAGTCAATAGTTCAGTGGTCATCTGAGGGTAAGGGGGTAGGTGGGTGGGAGAGATGAGTGGGGGAAAGTAGAGAGCAGAATCAAACATACGGTGATGGAAAGTGAGCTGATTCTGGGTGGTGAGCACATGATGCGATGTATAGACAATGTAATGTAGAATTGTACACCTGGAAACAATGTAATTGATATCAATTAATGTCACCCCAATAAATTTAACAATAAAAAAAGAGTTAATTTAAGTGGGGAAATAGAGAGGAAAAGTTAAAAATAGATTTAAAGAAAAAATTGCTGTAATGTATTTCTGGTAAAACATAAATATTTATTTTTATTAGCTTCTTAATTTTAAAGTACTATTGCTAACAAGACATGACTTAATAACATATAATAAACAACAAATTTTCAGAGCCTGCATTGATTATAATAGGTTCTAATTTGAGAAAAAAATAAAGTGCTTCCTGGAGTCAAGGAGATAAGTTATTGGTTTAGTTTTGTTTCCTTAAGCAGATTCAAAAATTTATAGATCAAACTGGGTAGTTTATTTATTCATATCACACTGTTAATATTTTTAGACATTAGAATTAGGACAGGAGGATGGTCTGGTGTCAGTTTTCTATATGTTCATTTGGAAATTATGATAAATTCTATTTTTTATACTTCTAAGATTAGGTAGCATGGAGTTATAAATTCTTAAAGATTTATTTTTATTGGTTTTTGACAGAGAGAGAAACAGAGAGAGACAGAGGGAAGGGAGAGAGCCCAGAGCAGTCTCCATGGTTGACAGCATTAGTTTTCCATATAGTTTCACTCCACAGGTGGGCACAGGGTTATGCAGGGCAGGAACTGGGCTGGGAGCCTCCCACATAGGTTTTGGCAAGAACTGAACTGGAGGCACACCCCAGTTCAGCATATGGGTCCATGTGGGCCAGGGCTGGGATTCAATCCTCGGGCTCTGGGGCTACAAAGTGAGTGCTTAGCCATCCCAACTTTTCCATAAATTCTTAATGACATGTTTATTTTTTTAATGCAAAATTAACTTAAGAATAAATGGTTTGCATTTCTAAACTATGTATACTCAATCAAAGGTCATGAGTAGCTAATCTTAAAATGATGATATCTGGATTTCCAGTCAAGATGGCTAAGTATGTAAACGCTGTGCTTGCGTCCTCTCATGACACATCAAAACTATAACTAAAAACTACAGAACAACCATTATTGAAAATTACCTGAAGTCTAGCTGAACAGATCCTACAACTAAGAATACAAAGAAGCCACATCAAAACTGGTTGGAGGGAGAAGCTGGGATGGCTCAGTGGGTTAAGTGCTCACTTTGCAGCCCCAGGGACTAAGGATCAAATCCCAGCCCCGGCCTGTGCAGAACCATATGCTGAACTGGGGAGTGCCCCTAGTTTAGTTCTTACCAGGTTGAGACCTTGGCCCAGTTCCTGCCCTGTGCAACCCTGCGCCCACCTGTGGAATAAAATTATGTGGAAAAACCAATGATGTACAACTATGGAGACTGCTCTGCACCCCCCCCCCACTTCTCTCTGTCTCTGTACCTCTCTCTCTGTGTCAAAAATAATAAAAATAAATCTTAAAAAGCTGGTTGGAGAGGAAGAGACACAAACCGGGCTGGTCCCACATCCACATGGTGGTTAAATATCAGGAGGGATGTCTCAGCTGTGGGGTCTCCCAGAGTAGCAAGGGATCCCAGCACCACACCAGGTTCCCCAGCCCTGAGTTGCAATGCCAGGAAGAGAAGACCCCCACAATATCTAGTGATGAAAGCTAGTGTGGATTGTGGCTGAGTGAGACAGAGGGCAGCTTCAGTCCTAACCATTCCTCTTAAAGGATCCATGCCTAGATTTACTCACTGATGGAATCACTCACCCTGAGCACCAGCACTGAGGCAGCAGCTTGAAGGTGCCAGAGACATATAGGGGGAAACTAAATTGTCTGCCTTTAGAGTGGGTTGGAAGGGCAGCTATCTCTCAGATAGAAGTGCTGGCAGAATCTATTGTGTCCTTGTTGAGCTCTCTTTTCTCCCCCAGCATGCAGATATAGGTGGTTGCCATATCTGAGTATACATCAACTGAGCTAACAATGTTCAACCCTCCTCACAAAGCCCCTGAGATCCCACCCCACCCAACTTATGGGAATGCCCAAACTGCTTCCAGTGGCTTTTCCATACAAATGGATGACTTGGTTCATTCCGTGAACTTTCCTAAAATTTCTCAAAGGTTCACAAAATCCAAATTAGTAGCATCTGGCCTCAGCATACCCTGTACCTCCTTCTGAGCAGCCCTAAGACTGACAACACCAGTAGCTAGCTTCAGTTCAGGGCTTGGCCTCTTGAGGCACCTCCAAGCCCAGCACAAGTGTTGGCCATCTGCAGATCCTTTGAGGTTCATGCCAAGTGGCCCCATGTAGGGTGCAGTCTTCTGCTGAACTTGGCTTGCATCAGGACCCATCCCCAGGATGCCCAGGGGCCAGCACACCCAGTGACTAGCCTCAGACTGAGTTGGAGCATCACCCATGTAACTCCAAGGATGACACACCTACAGGGAAGACTGGGCAGGTACCAAAGCCCTGTGAAAGTGAATCCTGCTCCATGGGGTCAGCCCTGCACAATAGCTCCTCCACAGTAGTCACAGTCAGTCATCACAACCAATCAGTCCAAGGATCAATTCTTCTGACTGATATGCAAACAGCAACCAAAGCTCAACTACAACAGGAGGGCACACACAACCCACACAAGGGACACACCTGGAGCACCCAGCTTGGGTGACCAGGGATTTTGTCACTGGGCCCCATAGCACACCTACTACAAAAGGCCACTCTACTAAGACTGGGAGACATAGCTGCCCTACCTAATACATAGAAACAAACACAGGGAGGCAGCTAACATGAGGGGGCAGAGAGCAGATAAACATGTCCCAAATAAAAGAACAAAACAAAGATTCAGAAAAAAACTAAACAAAATAGAAAGAAGCAATGTACAAGATGAAGAGTTCAAAACACTGGTTACAAAAATGCTCAATAGTATTAGTGAGAACATCAACGAAATGATAAGAAACATAAAAATGGAGATAGAAAACATAAAAAAGAACCAGTCAGAAATGAAGAATATAGTAATGGGACAAAAGAATACATTAGAGGGAATCAAGAGTAGATTAGATGAAACAGAGGACCAAATCAGGGATTTAAAAGATAAACTAGCATAAAACACCCATTTAGTACAGAAAAAACAAGAAAAGGAAAAAAAAGAAAAATTTAAACAATGACAATAACTTAAGGGGCCTATGGGACAACATCAAATGTATGAACATTGAAATCATAAAGATACCAAAAGAAGAGGGTAGAGAGCAAGGAATTGAAAACCTATTTAAAAATGAATGACTTGGAACTTCCCTAACCTGGTGAAGGAAATAGACATAGAAGACCAAAAAGTCCCAAACAAGATGAACCCAAACAGACCCACATTAAGACATATCATAATTAAATGCCAAAGCTTAAAGTCAGAGAGAGATCTTAAAAGCAGCAAGAGGAATGCAGTCAATTATTAATACCTACAAGGAAGCTTCCATAAGACTGTCAGCTGATTTATCAAAAGAAACTTTGCAGGCCAGAAAGGATTGGCATTAAATAGTCAAAGTGATGAAAAGCAAGGATCTACACCCAAGATTATTCGACAGAGCAAAGCTGTCATTTAGAATTAAAGGAGAGATAGAGTTTCCCAGACAAGAAAAAGTTAAATGAGTTCATTACCATCAAACCAGTATTACAAGAAATTTTAAAGGGACTTTTTGAAGAAGAAGGAGAAAGATTATATATATATATATAATAAAATGGCAATAACTACATACCTACTAACAATTACTTTAAATGTAGATGAAGTAAATGCTCCAATCAGAAGACAGGGTGCCTGACTAGATTTAAAAAAACAACCTTGGAGATACTAGGAGAGCTCAGTGATTGAGAGCTTTCTTTGCAATTGTGAGGTCCTGGGTTTGATTTCTGGCCCTGGCCCATGCAAACCCCATATGCTGAGCTCTGCACACCTGGTAACCACCAGGATGGCTCTGCAGCAGAGGTTCTTGCCTCCCATGCAGGAGACCCCTGGCTAAGTTCCCACCCAGCACAGCCCCACATCCACCTGTGTAGAATGAAACCATGTCACAACTAATGATGTACAACTATGGAGACTGCTCTGGGCCCTCCCACCTCTCTCTCTCTCTCTCTCTCTCTCTCTCTCTCTCTCTCTCTCTCTCTCTCTCTCGACACACACTTTTTTTCTCTCACTTTTTCTCAACCCATAAAATAAATCTTATAAAAAAATTTTTAAAAATAAAAACAAAACCTTTACATATGCTGCCTACAACAGACTCACTTCAAGTTCAAAGACATAGACAGACTGAAAATAAAGGGATAAAAAAAAGATATTTAATGAAAATGGAGACAAAACAAAAAGCTGTGGTAGCAATACTTATACTAGACAAAATAAACTTTAAAACAAAGGCTGTAACAAGAAGCAAAGAGGAACATGTAATCCCACTTATGGATATTTATCCTAAGAAACTCAAAATGCCTTTTCTAGGAGCATGTGCCTCCATATGTTCACTGCAGAATTATTTACAGCAACCAAGATATGGAGGCAACCTGCATGCTCATCAGTAGATGAATGGATAAAGAAGAGGTGGTACATATGCAATAGACTATTACTCAGCCATAAAAAGAATGCAATCTTGCCATCTGCAACAACTTGGATGAACCCAGAGGGTATTGTGCTGAATGGAGTCTGTCAGAGAAAGACAAATGCCATGGTCTCCCTTATATGTAGAATATAAAGAACAAAATAAATGACCAAACAAAATAGAAACAAACTCATAGATACAGAAAACATTTTGATGGTTGCCAGATGAAAGGGAGCTTGGGGGATAGGTGAAAAGGGGAACTGGTAGTTACAAAATAGTCATAAAGTAAAGTATAGCACAAGGAATATAGCCAATAATACGGTTATAACTATATATGGTGTCAGGTGGACACCAGATTCATTTGAGTGATCATTTCGTAAGTTATATAAATGTCCAATCACTATGTTGTATACCTAGAACTAATATAATACTGTACATCAACTGTAATTAAAACATAAAAACATTATTAAAGTTCAAAACAAATGATGACATCCATTGCCAAACTTATTTAACAAACCATTTCAGTATTGGTTAAGAAAAAATAAAACATGCTGGTTTACTCATTAGACATTTCTGCTCTGAGTTTTTACATTAATGACTTTTACAACACTCATATTTTCTGTTGTCCCTTAATTACCAATGATCTCATTTTCAATCTGTGCAATCTGCTAAGTATTTATATTTTATTATTCCTTACACAGAATTTCAACAGTGAGTTCTTAAAAAAAGAAAAACAACCTTAATATCTAATAAAAAATTGTTCTTAAATAGAGCAAAGAAGTATCTAAATCATAATGATTGTATAACATAACAGTATTATTTGACATGAAAGAACTTCTCAAAATAAAAATAATAAAATATCAATTTTCTAGTTACTTTGCTATTTTTTGTCTAATTACTAACAAGAAACCTTGGTAACCTTACTGACTATGTGTGATTGCACATTTAATTGAAGTGCTCCTAGTAAGAATTCCATTGCATTAGGAGACAATATTTTATCAGAGCATGGTTGGTTTGTTCTAATTTACATAAATTGACTCATTTTAACTCATGAATTTGCTTCATGGGACTCCCTCGTGGATGACATTTGTCTTACTTCCAGATCCTGAGAATTCAATGGGGTTGTAAAGGAGAATTCTCTGTACACAGACCTTTTCAGTGGTTTGGGAAGAAAGTCATGGCAGAGTAGGTCTTCTTCACAAATTTTCCTTTTTCCTTTCTCTCATCCAGTCTGTCCGTAATTTTGTTGCTGCCTCCTAGATTATATTTTTTATTCCCTCCTCTTTAGTTTAAATACTAGCCTTCTTATGGTTATACTGTTTGGAGCCTTCTCACATTCACTACTTTTATCTGCATATTTTTATCCTCATTATTTACAAAACATCTATCACACAACAGCGTTGTGCTCAGCCCTTTCTCGTACACTTGACCTCCCTGCTAGTTACTGTTTCACAGTCTATGAAACAAACTAATTTCCTGAAAGATTTATGCAGCTAATAAAATGTAAAGCTGGAATTCAACTCAAATAATCTCATCCCAAATTCAAGTATCTTTCCTCCAACAACTTCCCCCATAATCCAAATACTGCATATAGTTAAAGGCATCTTTCTAACCTGAGTTTGGGCCTCACAGGGGTGGGTGAGGTCTTCCTCACTTCTCATTCATCAAATATTCATATTCATTGAGCTCCTACCCCGATTCAAGAACTGCTCTAGGGGCCAAGCAAAGGATACCATGTGAAATGAAGTCCCTACCCTAACAGAGCTTATAGTCTAGTCAAGGGAGACACAAAACAGGCAAATAGTGTCTGGCATTGGTACACAGAGTTCTAAAGCTAATGCTCAGCAAGAATCAACGAAGCAGACATGCCCTCTTAAGGAAAGATTGACATCACAATAAATCTATCCTTATTAGCATGAACTAGGGACTATTAGTTTTTAACGTGAATTCTTCCTCTAAGTAATACACCAGAACTAAATATTTAAGCAGCATGAATATTATAAAATTCAGATGCCAAGAAGTAATTTGAGCCAGTCTGTTGATTTTTCAATAATTCATATTCGTGCTTAAGCATTTTGCTTGTTGCTTCATGTCTTCATTTTTTCCTATTACAATAATTAAGTTGTCATCAATTCCTATTTACTGAGAATTCACAGCCATTAAATAAAAACATCAAAGAGAAGCAACTCTCTTGTCCCCATTAGATCAATCACGGAAGGTCAATTGCCCTGCGGGGTGCTGGAGCATAGCAGAGGTCGGCTTCCCAGAACCAGCCTTCTCAGGAGATGGCAAAATTTGCCATAAGCATTCCATCCAAAGTGCTCCTGCATCTCTTTGTAACATCACCCTGTTTTATTTTCATTATAGCAATAGAACTACCTGATAGGATCTTATTTATTTATTTGTGTATTCCCAGTATTCTCTAATATCAAAGTAGAGACTGGAAACCACTGGGATAACAAATAGTATTGTAGATACCCAACAGTTAATCACTGAATGAATGAGATTAAGTGGGACAAAGTCTTTACCCTAAAAGGTTTCTTATTGAACAAGATGGAAATAGATATGAAAAACCCAGTGTATCTGAGACCCGACAGCACTACTGTTAATGGATAATATTGCTACTATTTTCTTAATAATCAGTTCCCTACAATTTCTTGTAGTGTAGGGAGTCATCCCATCTTGTTCCCTCCACCAGATTGATTTCTATCTTGGATCCCTCTGAACTATAGTGCAGCAGTTAACAGCAAAAGGGCAGAGCTGCCCTCCCTATCCCGTAAAACAGGGGTGTCTTATCTTTTGGTTTCCCTGGGGCACATTGGAAGAGGAAGAATTGTCTTGGGCCACGCATAAAATACACTAACACTAATGATAGCTGATGAGCTAAAAAAACAAAAACAACACACACACAAAATAATTTCATAATGTTTTAACTACAAATTTGTGTTGGGCCTCATTCAAAGTCATCCTGGGCCATTTGTGGCCCACAGGCCAGGGGTTGAACAAGCTTGCCCTAAAAGGTATATGTTCTGTTACCCTTAAGCACACTCAATTGCTTTTAGAATATGACCTCACCATAAGCAGAGAAAAAAGGAGGATGTGCTTACAAGTTACAAAGACTAAAGAAAGGCGAATAAATGAGAGCTCTGAGGAGGCAGGGGGTGAGGTGGGGTAAAAATTATCATTGTAGCTGCCAAGAGTAGGAGCAAACACTGTGCACTATCAAAATAAAAGCTAGCTTACTTTAAGAGAGAGAAAGAGAACCCAGGAAACTACATTGAACCTGGGCCCAAATTCCAGCATCTGGAATGCTCTGTGATACTGGGGAAATTAACCTTTAAAACTTCCTAATGTAGTGTGTGCCTCCCACAGCACAGCTGAGAAAGAGCAAAAGCTTAAAAAAAAAAAAAAACTCCTAATGAGTAAAATCAAAATAATAGTAATGTTAACCATAGGGTTGTAGGTTCAAATTTGTTAGTGGAGGCAAAGAACTCAAGAGAATGCCCTTGTAAGGCTGATGTTCAACCAATGTTTCAACAGTGTTGGTACCAACAGTGAGAATAAATATACTATACAGGAGAGAATAAGATGACATAAATTTACTTTGCATTAAATATGTAAATAATCCATTAGTATCTATTCAAGTTGCTTTTTAATATAAAATATATATAAATTTCATTTCCACTTACTGTTTTATAGTAAAATCAAAGAATTTAAAGATAAGGAAATAGGTAAAAGATCCTTTTGTACCTTCTAGGCTGTGTGCTTGCTAGGTACTCATATATAGCACTTTATAATATTTAACTCTCCCACAATCTCATGAAAAAACTTTTTATTCTCAATTTATTGATGATGAAACATATTCAATGAGGGTAAGAAAGTACTCAAGCTTACACACATTTTAAGTTGCAGAGTTGAAATTGAAATCAGGTCTGATTTCATAGCCTATTTTTTCCCATTGCATCATTTTATCAAAGATACCATTCCATTTTTAAAATTATAAATTTATTTCATTCATTGTAAAAAGCTTTGATAAATCTTTTTAGATGCCCACATTAGAGCTGCTTTTCTAAGACAGATTAAAACTAAACCTTCTCAAAGAAAAAATAAATTACCCATCTTCAATAGGAGTTCGGTTAGTTGGATTGGGAATACTTGTATCTGTTCCTGGCTGCACCACAATGTCAATGCAGGTCAGGACTACAGCAGCAGAGTGGAATAATGAAGGTCATTCTCTATCTCAGATAACTCACATGAAAAGTAACATTTTGCCAGAATGATTTTTGGTAAAAACCAATCTGAAAAGATATTGTGTTCTTAGGAGATGTGTAAAAGGGTTACAATGAGATAAGAAGGAACACAAAGCTGAAGACAAGGCCTCTCTCTGTGAAGATCCTGGTTTCTTACACAACTCTGTAAGTATCTCTGTATACTAACATTGTAACTATTAATATTTTATTTCTCATAAATAAAACCAAGGAGACAAAAGTCAGTCATACTTCCTTAATGAGACAATGGTTACAGTTGTAAAAAGTCTTTACAGACATAAGACAGCATAAAAGTCAATGTCTTACTAATTTATGGGGAAAAAAAGGCAGATAACTAGTTTATTGCTGCACAAATTACCAGAGTTAAGAGCTAGCTCCTCTAGCCAGGAGAGGCATAAGGTTTGGGGCTTAATATTTTCTATATAATTTCATATATTTCATAATAAGCATTTTTACTGCAATGTTAAGTTTCTTGGTAAAGACTTTTGCCAAGTGTTGAGTTTTCACATCTTACATATATGTAATTCTTTCCTATCATTCATATATACAAATCCATACTACTTCATTCTAAGATGTTTAATAGTAGCTAAAGCCTCATAACCTGATGTAACCCATTCATGCAACAAATATCTACTATGACAACCTTCTAATACAGCGAGAGGTCAATATTCTATTGTAAATTAATTATTACATTCCATAGTACTAAATAAGATGTAATATTTCAGCTGTCTCATTTTTATCTATCATTTTTTGTCTTTTTTATTCATTGTTAAATTTATGAGGGAGAAATTGGTTGGTAAAAATTCCATAGGTCCCAAGTGTACAACTCAACATTACATCATCTATATATTGCATTATATGCTCACCACCCAGAGTCAGTTCTCTTTCCACCATAATATATTTGATCCCTCCTTCCTACTCCCACACACAATCTCCCCCCTTACCCTCGGGTAACCACTAAACTATTGACTGTGTCCATGAGTTTTTGTTACTTTGTTATTTTCAGTTTTATACTCCACATATACGTGAAGTCATGTGGTTCTTGATTTTTTCAGTGACTTATCTCACTTAATATGATGATCTCCATGTCCATCTATGTGATCACAGATGGTTGTATTTCATCTTTTCTTATCACTGAGTAACATTTAATTGTGTAAATGTACCACAACTTTTTTATCCAGTCATATATCACAGGATACTTAGGATTTTTTCATGACCTGGCCACCTTGAACAGTGCTGCGATGAATATTGGGGTACATATATCTTTGTAAACTAAGGTTTTCAAGTGTTCGAGTAGATACCCAAAAGAGGGATTGCTGGGTCATATGGAAATTCTATTCGTAATTTTTTGAAGAACCTCCATACTGCCTTCCATAGTAGTTGTACCAATTTGCATTACCACCAGCAGTGCATGGGGGTTCGTTTTTCTCCACAGCCTCTTCAGCACTTGTTATTCCTTGTCTTGTTGATTATAGCCATTCTAACAGGTATGAGTTGGTATCTCAATGTGGTTTTAATTTGCATTTCCCTACAAGCTAATGAAGTCAAGCACTTTTTCATATATCTGCTGGCAATTTGTATGTCTTCATGGAGAAGCTTATCTATCATTTTAAATTAATTTTAAAAGAACTATACCTTTTGTCCATATATAATTATTTAAATGCGATGCATGGGTGATGTGATGTGAACTTATACATTGGGAAACTGTCTGATTGTTACCAACCAATGTCACCCCATTAAATTTAACAATAAAATATAATAATATTAAAAAAAAACTCTAATGAAAAATCATTAAACAATTCTGAATTTCTGCAGGTAACAGATTTCCCTGAATCACTCAAATTTTTTTCTAAAATAGGGAGGAGGAAAATAGTTAAAATTAGGTACCTTTTTATAATGCATTCGCTGAAACTAATTAGTATTTTTGAACATAAGCAGTTGGTGTGAGAGTGGTGATAATATATTTACAATGTAAACTTAGCGTCATTAATGAGGTTGTCATTTCTGTGTGAAAGCAAGACAGTTAGAAGCTGTCCCCTTTATGACAAAGTTGCTCTTATATTTCTGGAATAGAATAATAGCAGTTAGAAAACATTTTTTTTAATTCTGTAATAATCATGTTTGCAGTGACATGTATATAAAGAGTTGTAATATGTACAGCTTTTAAAGACTTTGCATATAACAAATTAACAATTTTTATCCTAACAGCTAAAGCTTGAGTGTTTTAAACATCTATCAGTGTATACTAGATACAAATATATACAATTGATCAATACAATGAAGCATTCACATGGATGAAAACTCCATAATTCTTTAATAATAAACTTATCTTTCTGTATAAAAAAAAATTATTTATCCTAGAATTATGACTGAATAATAACAATAACTCAAATTTGTATGCTACTTTCAACTTTGTAAAACATCTTTCCCATATAGGGTAGGGTGCTTCCACAGTCTGATTCAAATCCTGCCTTTATTATTCTATATTTATGTGGTCTTTGTTTTTAACACGTTATGAAACTTCTCTGTTTTTCAATTTCTCATCTGCAAGATGGGGATAATATTATCTGTGTTATACAGTTATTGTGATAATTATGCAATGTTCATACCATGCCTATCATTAGCATGTATAATAAGCTATAAAAGCTCTGCTATAATTTTTAATATCTCATTTGTGACACAAAAATTTTGTGAACTAGACAGTAGGGATATTTGTATCCATGTTATATAAGTAGGAAAATTAAGATGTCATCAAGATGGCAGCCTTAGAGGAGCTCTTGAAACCTCTCCTGGAAAGAACAACAAATTAAACAACTAAAATCTAGCCAGAGAATCCCTAAGCAACACAGTCTCAGCTGAGAAACCCACTCATCACAAGAAAATACCTAAAGCCAGAGAAAGGAAAGTGGGTGAGAGAGAAGAAAAAGAAGCAGTACTGAGACACATCATGGAGCACAACAAGGAGATCTACCTGGTGGCCAACTGAGAAAACCACCAAGAGACTGGCTGAGGAGAGACTGAGATGGGAGCATGTGAGTGTGGGTCAAGGTACAGAGCAACTCTGGGTGGGTTGGAGGCTGAGAATGAACAAAAGCAGAGGGGTGAGCAGCCAGAATGTGGGGTGAACAACAGAAGTGGGTATGGCTATTATAGTGAGAAACCACAGCAAAAGCATAGGGGGAGCAACCAAACCGTGGTGAGGGTGCCAAAGCGCACTGCAAGAGGCCAGAGTGAGGTACATGCAGCAGCCGGAGATCAGCACAGGTAACCAAAGTGTGGGTCCAGACCCCTGGAGGACAGGGGCCTGCGGAGTGTAAAGCCAACATCCAGGCCATTCCTGTGGTTGGAGTGACAGCAGCAGGAACACACTGGTGGCTGAAGCACAAAGTGGCCCTCAGTGATGTGGGGCTCCAGCTGAAGCACTATGTGGCCCTAGACACAGAAGCTGTTTCTTCCCCTTGCTCTCTCACAAAGCTCGCCCTGCCAGTTCGGCCCAGAACCTGTATTCAGTCAGCTGCTGTCCAGTAGCCACCATTACACTGTGATGCAAACAGACCTGTGCCTTTCTGAAAAAGCTCCACTACCACCACCCCCCTTTCCCACAGAAGCTCACAGAGAGATCCAGAAAAACTGGGATGCACAGGCATGGCAGCATCTGACTTCAGTGGGATCTTGAGGCACAGAATACCATCGCTTAACATATCTTCCCAAAGAGAAGATGTACAGATAACAGGGTGACTGAGTCAAAGAGAAGCCCATCTAGAAAGTGTCTCAATGTGAGAAAACCAAAAAACCAAGGGAAGCTATTATAAGACACTGCAGCAACACCAGCAAGGAAATAAAAAAAAGATCTCTTCATAACTACCAGGAGGAAAGTCTCATGTTCAGGAAAAGAAATACTCTTAAGAGCAATTAGTGCCCTAGTGAACAAAAGTGCTCAAAAAGAAACTAAAAAATCTCCAGAAAAGGAACTTGAAGATATGGAAACATATGAACTAAATGACGCAGAAATAAAGACTGCAATTCTGAGAACACCCAAAAAGGTCAAAGAAAATTGGCACAGTGCACAGAGGGAGCTAAATGATCTCAAAAGGGAAATTAAAACTATAAAAAAGAATCAAATAGATATTCTGGAGATAAACAACATAAAAAAGAAAAGAAAAATGAAATAGCTAGCATAGGAAGCAGAGCTAACCAGATGGAGAAAACAATTAGTAAAATTGAAGGAAGAAATTTGGAAATGTCACAAGAGGAAAAAGAGAGAGACCTAAGAGCTTAAAAATATAAAAGATATCTACAAGACCATTCTGACCTCATTAGAAAGAAGTAACATCAGAATAATAGGTATTCCGGAGGGAGCAGAGGACAAGATGGGCACAGAGAATTTGCACAGACAAATAGTAGATAAGAACTTCTCACGTACATAGAAAGAACTGGAACATCAAATTCAAGAAGGAAACAAGACCCCTATTTACTTAAATCCTAGCAGACCCTCTCCAAGGCACATTATACTGAAGATGTCAAAGGTCAAAGACAAAATCCTCGAGGCAGCCAGAACAAAAAACACCATAATCATAAAGGAAAGACCATCAGACTATCATCAGATTTCTCAACAGAAACTCTAAATTAGGAGTAAGTAAAATCAAGTATTCAAAATATTGAAGGAGAGAGATTACCAGCCAAGTATTATCTACCCAGCAAAGTTACCCTTTAGATATAAAGTAGGAATAAAGACCTACTTCACAAAAACAGGAATTCTCCAGCACAATGCCAGCATTTCAAGAAATACTAAGGGAAGAAATTGGACCTGAAACAAAAAGTAAAAATAAATAGGGATAAACTGGAACAACAAAAACATAAAAGGGGAGAAAGTAAAAGGTAAACCTTCCAAAGGGAACGAAGATAAGAAGCATTTTTAAGAAAAGAAACCACTGCATATATAAAAATTCCTTTTACATAAAATTCATGGTAACCACTCAAAAAGAACATAGAACTGGGTAACATAAGAAAAAAAAAAAGAGAAAACAGAAAAAAAAAAGTCATAAATACCATCAAACTAAAACAACTGACAGAAATAAAAAAGCAAAGAAGCAATTGGAAAAAAAAAAGAGCTACGAGAAAACAAAAGAGAAAATGGCTATAGCATTTACACAATGGAATACTACTCAGCGATATGAAAAGACGAAATACAGTCATTTGTGACAACATGGATGGCCCTAGAGATCATCTTATTAAGCGAAATAAGTCAGACTGAAAGAATCAGGAAACATATGACCTCACTTATAGGTGGCCTATAAAACTGAAAGTAACAAAGACACAGAGACCTATGGACACACTCAAATTGCCTGAGGGAAGAGGAGGAGGGGGAAAGGAGAGTGGGAGGGAAGGTGGGAGTGGGCACCAGCATTATGGACATACTCAATGGTTTGGTGGTTACCTGGAGAGTGGGGAGGAGGGGGGAGGGAGAGTTGGGGGGGGAGGGGAGTGGACACCGGATATATGGTGATAAAAGGGGAGCTGATTCTGGGTGGTGGGCACATGATGTGATGCATGGGTGATGTGATATGGACTTGTACATATGGAAACTGTAATTGTTACCAATCAATGTCACCCCATTAAATTTAACAATAAAAAAAAAAAGAAAATTCTCATACATCAATCATCACCCCAAATGTAAATGGAATAAATTCTCCAATAAAAAGACACAGAATAGTAACCTGGAATAAAGAACAAAAACCAACCTTATGCTGCCTACAAGAGAAACACCTCAGCCACAAGGACAGAGACTCAAAGTGAAAAGGTGGAAAAAATATTTCAAACAAATGGCATCCAGGGAAAAGCAGGTATAGCTATATTTATATTTCACAAAATAGACTTCAGAATCAAAAATATAATAGACAAAGATGGACATTTTATAATGATAAAGCAGACAATACAATAAAAAGACATGACACAGTATATATGCCCCCAACCAAGAAGCACCAAAATTTACAAAAAAACTACTAACAGATCTAAAAGGAGAAACTGACAAAAGCCACAATTATACTAGGAGACCTAAACACCCCCTTGAGAGCCATGGACAGATCACCCAAATAGAAAATAAATAAAATATAAGCTTTAAATGACACATTACAGCAATTGGACATAGTTCACATTGCAGGATACTTTATTCTACAATACATTACTATACAGTCTTTTCTGGTGCACATGGAACATTCTCAAGGATAGACCACATGCTGGGACACAAAGCTAGACTCAGCAAATTTAAGATTGAAATCATACCAGTGTATGCTCTAATCACAAAGCTTTGAAATTGGAAATCAACTATAAAAAGGAAGCAGGAAAAACAACATGTACATGAAGATTAAATAACATGTATTTTAAAAGTACTGGATCAAAGAAGAAATAAAAAAAGAGATTTAAACATACATAGAAAAGAATGACAATAAAAACACAACATACCAAAATGACTGGGATGCAGGGAAAGCAGTAATCAGAGAGAAATCTATATCACTACATGCTTATCTCAAGAAACAAGAAAAATCACAAGTAAACAACCTAATGCCACATCTTAAATAACTAGAAGAAAAAGAACAGAACACACCCAAAATCAGCAGAAGAAAACAAATAACAAAAATTAAAGCAGAATTAAATAAAAGGGAATAGAAAAACAATAGAAAAAAATAATGTAACAAAAAGCTGGTCCTTTGAAAGAAGTAATAAAATTCACAAATCCCTGGCTAGGCTCACCAAGGAAAAAAGAGAAAAGATTCAAATAATCCAAATTAGAAATGAAAGAGGGAACATTACATCTGATACCAAAGAAATATTAAGGATCATATAAGAATACTATGAAGCCCTATATGCCACCAAATTTTGCAACCTAGAAGAAATGGACAAGGTTCTAGGAACATATAGTCTACCTAGACTAAATCAAGAACTAGATAATCTACACAAACCAATCAACAGTAAGGAAATTGAAACAATCATCCAAAACCTCCCCAAAACCAAGAGTCCAGGACCAGACAGTTTCACTAAGGAGTTTTGCCAGGCATTCAAAGAGGAACTAGCACCTATCCTCCTCAAACTTTTCCAAAAAATTGAAGAAGAGGCAATACTTCCAAACTCATTGTATGAGACCAACATTACCCTAATACCAAAACCTGGTAAAAAATTTACAAAAAAAACTATAGACCAATATCTCTGATTAACACCAATGCAAAAATCCTAAACAAAATACTAGCAAATAAAATACAACAATACATTAAAAAAATTATACGTCACAATCAAGTGGGATTCATCCCAGGGGCATAAGGATGGTTCAACTTACACAAATCGATCAACGTGATACACCACATAAACAAAATGAAATATAAAAACCACATGATTATATTAATTGATGCAGAAAAAGGATTTAACAAGATAAAACATCCATTTATGATGAAAACACTTAATAAAATGGGTATAGAAGGAAAGTACCTCAACATAACAAAGTCTACATATGATAAACCCTCAGCAAATGTCAGACTGAATGGGGAAAAACTTAAAACTTTTCCTGTAAAATCAGGAACAAGACAAGGATGTCCCCTGTTATTCAACATATTGCTGGGAGGTCTAGTCAGAGCCACCAAGCAGAAGACAGAAATAGGAGGCATCCGAATTGGGAGTGAAGAACTTAAACTGTCACTTTTTGCAGATGACATGATCCTTTCTATAGAAAATCCTTAAGACTCCACCAGAAAACTATTAGAAATAATAAATGAATACAGTAAAGTTGCAGAATACAAAATCAATGTACAAACATTCACAGCATTTTTACATATGAACAACAAAACTTCAGAAAAAGAAATGAGAAAAATGATATCTTTTGCAATAAAAAAAAAGAATAAAATACTTAGAAATAAACCTAACAAAGAATATGGAGGACTTATAGATGGAAAACTATAAGACACTATTAAAAGAAATTAAAGAACATGCAAAGAAATAGAAAGATATTCCATGTTCATGGATTGGAAGATTCAACATAGTTAAAATGACCATATTACCCAAAGCAATATACAGATTAATTCCAATTCACATCAAAATCCCACTGACATTCTTTCGAGAAATAGATTTTTTTAATGACAAGATTTATATGGAAACAAAAAAGACACTGAATCCACCAAAACAATCCTCCAAAAAAAGAATAAGGCTGGACGCATCACGCTCCCCAACTTCAGTCTATACTACAAAGTGTCAATAATCAAAACAGCTTGGTATTGCAGAAAAATGGACATACAGACCAATAAAACAGAACTGAAAACCCAGAAATAAACTCACAAGTATATAGACAGATAATTTTTGACAAAAGAGCAAAAAATATACAATGGAGTAAAAGAAAGACTCTTCAGTAAACGGTGCTGGGAAATTTGGAAAACCACATGTGAAAGAATGAATTTGGACTGTGAAATGTCACCATATACCAAAATTAACTCAAAATGTCTCAACCTCAAATAAGACCTGACACAACAAACTGCATAGAAGAAAACATTGGTACTAAATTTATAGTTCTTGAGTTCAGAGAGGACTTTATGAACTTGATCCCAAAGGCAAAGGACATAAAAGAAAAAATAAATGCATGGGACTATATCAAACTAAAAAGCCTTTGTACAGCAAAGGAAACCATCAACAAAGTACAAAGGAAACCAACTGAATGGGAAAAAATATTTGCAAACAATTCCTCTGATAAGGGGCTAATATCTAAAATATATAAAGAATTTATACAACTCAACAACAAAAAACAAATGATCCAATTGAAAAATGGGTAGAAGACCTGAGAAGACATTTCTCCCATGAAGACATACAAATGGCCAAAACATATAAGAGAAAATGCTCAACCTCACTAGCAATTAGAAAAATGTAAATTAAAACTACAACGAGATGCCACCTCACACTTGTTTGAGTGGCTATAATTAACAGGATAAGGAATAACAAGTGCAGGAGAGGCTGTGGAGAAAAAGGAACCCTCATAAACTGCTGGTGGGAATGAAAATTGGTACAGATACTATGGAAAGCAATATGGAGATTTCTCAAACAGTAACAAAATTGCCATATGACCCAACAATCCCTCTTCCGGGTATGTCCCAAAAAAATTTGAAAACCTTAATTCACAAAGATATATGTACCCCAATGTTCACTGCAGCACTATTAAAGGTGGACAAGTCATAGAAACAACCAAAGTGTCCATTGATAGATGACTGGATAAAGAAGTTGTGGTACATTTATACAATGGATACTACTTGGCAATAAGAAAAGATGAAATGCAGCCATTTGTGACAACATGAATGGGCCTTGAAACTACCTTATTAAGCGACTAAGTCAACCTGAAAGAATCAAGAAACATATGACCTCACTCATAGGTTGAATATAAAACTAAAAGTAACAAAGAAACAAAAACTCATGGACACAGTCAATAATTTAATGCAGGGATTCCCAACCCCGTGCCCGCTGGCGCCGTGGCGCCCATGACCCGATTTGTGTGCGCCCGCCATTATTTGACAGCATCAGAAGTTTTTCATAAACACTAAGTAAAACTATAATTTATTTTTATACATTTGTTAGAATTTTAAAATATTGTTTGAGTATCTACGCAGGTTTGTTATATTCGTTGGTATGTTTGCGATATCGTATGTATAAGTTTTTCCCTAGCTTTCGCCTTTGTACATGTCGCATCTTGTTGCACTCTTTAAACTCTCCTCCACCCAACCGAGAGACGCGAAGTTGCCATTTTGATTGTGGTTGCTGGACTGATCGGGTCGTGATGGTTAGCTAGGATCACAGTGTTTTGATATATTCCATTGTAAATGAACTAAAAGCAAGATAGGTAATCTATTATTGTGGTGGCAATTTAATATGATATTGTAGTTCTATAACTATTTTTATTTGTTTAGTCCTGAAATGAGTGGACCAAATAAGAGAAAACGAACCTATAATTTTAACACAGACTGGGAGAAATCATACTGTTTCATTAATTTAAAAGGTAAATGCGTTTGCCTGTTGTGTGGCAGTAGTATTGCAGTGCCGAAAAAACATAATGTTGAACGTCACTTTCAGACAAGTCATACCACTTTTGATACGAATTATCCACTTAAATCTGAAGTAAGAAAGAAAAAACTAAATCAACTACAATGAAGTTTAACTACTCAACAGACTGTTTTCACTAGACATGTGGAAAAATCTAAAAAGGCAACCATTGTTTCTCTCAAAATTTCTCACATGCTC
>PVKE010006807.1:35917-53108 GCA_004027555.1 Craseonycteris thonglongyai
CTTTGAGGCCACGAGGACCGAGGATCGAATCCCGGCTCCAGCCCAGGCAGGACCCACATGCTGAACTGGGGAGTTCCCACAGTTCGGTTCTCTAGCTGTCTCTGTCTCTGTCTCTCTCTCTATCTGTCAAAAGTAAAATAGAAATAAATATGCACTGAAGATAAAACAATTACTCTCTATAAATATAAAAAGATATAAAAAAAAAAATCTATTTGTGGGGGAAGCCAGGATGGCTCAACCGGTTAAGCTCTCACTTTACAGCTCTGGGGACTGAGGATCGAATCCCTGCCTGAGCCTGTGTGGACCCATGTGCTGAACTAGGGTGTGCTTCCCATGCAGGAGACCCCCAGTTCAGTTCTTGCCCCCTGGTTTGGGCCCTGGCTCGAGGGAGCATATCTTCCATGTGGGAGGCCCCCAGCCCAGTTCCCGCCCTGCACAGCCCCCGCCCACCTGTGTGAAATGAAACTATGTGGAAAACTGATGACATACAACTATGGAGACTGCTCTGGACCCTCCTCCTTCTCTCTGTCTCTCTCTCTGTATAAAACAATAAAATAAATCTTTTAAAAAATAAAATCTATTTGTGGGTTCCACAGATGTTAAAGGGAGCATGCATTCAGCACCTTCAGTCTTACTTGTATTCCTATGATTTTGGTCCCCTAGGAGAGAAGCATTTGTGGTCCAAGTTGGAAAGTGTTCAGTAGGATGTGTAGTAGATGTCACAGTGCTCTCGTTATAAATTGTATTGATAAGAATAACATCTGGCACCGGGACTTCACCATCAGTGGTCATAGGTTCACTCCCATTTGATTTAAAATAGGCTTCTTTTAATGTCCCTGAAAGACAAAAAAAAAAAGATACTTTAAAACATTACTAAGTATTTCTTTAAAAAAAAAAAAAAAGCATATTAAGAAAACTGTAGAGCTACTTTCCCCCATTTCATTCTATCCAGGCAAACACAAAGAGAAAAATGATGGCTAGCTAACACAATTACCCACTTCTTTGGGACAAACCAATAGAGTTTCTCTTCTACAGCAAATCACATAACCCTGTGAAGAAACTATTGCTTTCTAAAACACTTACAATTTAAAAAACGGAGTCTCCCATTTAAGTTCTTGGTGCTCAAAGAACTTAGGGTTAGTCCATCTCACTTGAGACTCACCACAAATAAATAAATGTGGTGAATCTTACAGTGCTTCCTTCCTGCTTTGTCCTTCTCAGTTTCACCCATTTTATGCTACTCAGCACCCCGGACACACACTCTCATATCTCTATATCTGCCTCCAGAGTACACAATAGAGCCTCCCTCGCCTCAGTGATATATTTCTGCACATTTTACACTATCTATTAGTGAACTAGGCATAACAGAAAAATAAAAATAATACAGCTCATATATTTACCAAAATTTATAGAAACAAAAGTGAACCTCTAATTCTAGCAAAACTAAAAGAAGAAACTAAATTATTCACATTTTTAACCAGAAAGTATAAAATATAAGAAATAGCTATTAAACTAAGATTATCAACAAGTCTCTTTCTCAAGGTATTCATTCATTAACAAAATAGTCAAACCTAATGATTGGAAATCACCTAGCTTTGACATTAGGCAGAAACACTTTAAAACTTTGAAAGAGATCATGTATTTTTAAATCAGTCAAAATAGACAACAGACTGTTTGGAGAATATAGCATTATACTTGAATATGCTACTAAAATAAATGAATGTGATATTGATCCATTATGGAAATACCCAAGGGAGATTTTTTTTAAAACATTTACAGTGAATGCTTAATTGGATCTCACTTTTCCAAACAGTCCATAGACCATTAAAAATAAAAGAAATATAAATAAAATGTTTAATATCAGCCTATGGAAAAAATTTCTCTACATGTGCTTGACACTTGGAAAACATTAACTACAAATCAAAATAGAAAAGCAGCTGTTTTCTAGCTAACTAAGGTCAACAGTTTCATCTGCCAAAGGATTCTAAATAAAACATTGGCATGTAAAAGCTAAATCATGACCATGTGATGCAGGTAACACACTCTCCAAACTGTCTGTGTGATTATGAGTAAATACCAAATGCTATAGTGACAATTTAATTGTTCTTTTATTTTCAAAATGACATATTTTATCCTGGATCATTTGATTGCTATATAATATACATTTCATTTATACGAATCAATTAGATATAATTTTGTTTTTATTCATTTGTTAGTTGCTTTCTTCGTTACTTGTTTTGGTATAAAGAGATATTTCACATAACACGGTGTTTCCGCTAAGGTGGCTCTCTTGATTGCATAAGGCCCATAAAGTTGACTTACTTATCACAGTGACTCTGTGAAGTCAGCACCCAGCTCAGTCAACTATTTCTAGCAATGCCAGCTCCTCTCTCACAGCTCCACGACTAAGTAATTCTCTTAAAAGGAGATCCCTATCATACAAAATAGTCAACATTTATTCTTAACAATTTGTTTGTAGTAATTAGCCTTATTGATAATAACTTATCTTTTGCACCTAACCACAGTGGTTAAAGTGTTAATAACACCTCTTTAAGAAGTCTTTAGAAACATCTGTTTTTTAAAAACTTAAAGAGTTACTTCTTAAAAACACTGACTTAGACAACAACTTCAAAAAAAAAAGCACATTGGCAGAGTAGAAAGAATATATATGATAGCTGCTGCAGCTAACGTCTCTAAAGTATATTTTTGAGCTAAAGAGAGAACAAGACCTGTCTTTAAAAGCCCAAATTAACCAGACAATTTGTTTTCAAGCATCTCTGGAAAACTGACCAATTCAATTCATGGTTGGTCATTTATTGTACGCTAAAAAAAAAATTAAAACTCAATTAAATCTAAATGCTCTCAAGTTATACCATGATGAGCTAAAAAAATGCTGAGTTATTAGCCCAAGTAGAGTGTTCATTCTTTCAACATCGCTCCATCCTCTTCCACATTCTTATTTTTATAGTGCTTGGTCAAAAGTACTGGTTCTATACCCGGACCACCTGGGTTTGAATCCCATCACTAGCACTTGCTATCCTGAAACTCAGGGTAAACTCTCAACTGCCATAAAATAAGGAAAATAAAAGTACCTTCCCTAGGAGACGCTAGGATGGCTCAGAGGGTTGAGCACCTTTTTTGCAGCCCTAGGGTCTGAAGATCCAATGCTGGCCTTGGCCCGTGTGGACCCATATGCTGAACTGGAGTGTGCCCCCAGTTTAGTTCTTGCTAGGGCCCATGAGGGAGGCCCCCAGCCTGGTTCCTGCCCTGCACAGCCCCGCGCCTGTCTGTGGAGTGAAACCATGTCGAAAACTGATGACGTACAACTACGGAGTCTGCTCCCCCCCCCCCCACCGCCTTCTCTCTGTCAAAAAAAAAGTGCCTCCCTTTGTGGGGCTGGTCAAGTCAAATTGGCCAATATATACACAAACACTTGGAACAGTTTCCAGTACATAGGAAGTTCTAAACAACTGTAAGTCTTACTTTACAATGATAGTAATAAAAATGAAACTGTCTTCCTTTGGGCTACTAAGGTACTTTCAAATAAATACCAATTTCCTTTTACTATAAGTGTATCACAACATAACAAAATGGCTAAAGAACTTTTCAAAAGTGAATCACAATCCACTTTGAGAGTGAAATAACTTTGGCTCTCTCCCACTAAATTATTAATAGAAGACCACATTGTATCAAGATTGTGTGGCTCAGAAGTGTTTCCACTCTATAATACAGCTCTATTTAACAATGGTTAAGAAATAGCCTAGACAGAGGATGCTGGAATGGCTCAATGGGTTAAGCACTCAACTTGCAGCCCCAGGGTCCAAGGATTGAATTCTGGCCCCAGCCTCTGCAGACCCATATGCTGAACCCCCCAATTCAGTTCTTACCAGGGCGAGCTTCCCAGGAGGGAGGCCCCCAGCCTCACTCCTGCCCTGCGCAGCCCCCCGCACACAAGTGTAATGAAATGATGTAGAAAACTAATGACACGCGACTATGGTGACTGCTCTTGGCCCTCCCCCTTCTCTCCGTCTCTGTCTCTTTCTCTCTGTCTCTCTCTGTCAAAAACAATAAACCTAAATCTAAAAAGAAATAGCCTGTAATTCTAGTAATAATAGCCCAGCTTTACTTAATACCTACAATGAGTGGACCGAGCACTATGGTTGGCAAAATAATGCTGCCCCAATGTCCACATCCTAAGCCCCAGAACCTTTGATTATGGTACCTAACATGGCAAAAGGGGTGTCACAGGTATGAGTAAGTAAAGGAATCTGAGATGGGAAAGTTATCCTGGATTATTCCGATGAGCCCAAGGTCATTGGGAGGCCCTTATAAGCAGAAGAGGAAGGTGAGAGAGTGTGTGCCAGAGCCATGAAGTGTGACGAAGACCTAGTGTGCCATTGCCCAGTTTGATGATGGAACTAAGCTCCTGCCAAGGAATGCAAAAAGCCTCTAGAAACGAAAAGATAAGAAACCAAGTGACCCCTAAAGTCCACAGAACGGACATAGTACTATCAACACGTTTGTCTTAGTCCAGTGAGA
Source organism: Craseonycteris thonglongyai (assembly GCA_004027555.1). Lineage (NCBI taxonomy): Eukaryota > Metazoa > Chordata > Mammalia > Chiroptera > Craseonycteridae > Craseonycteris > Craseonycteris thonglongyai. The sequence continues at coordinate 40,457 of PVKE010006807.1, forward strand.
ACTATTTTGGACTTCTGACCTCCATAGTTGTAAGATAATATATTTGTATTGTTTTAAGCTACCAAGTTTGTGATAATTTGTTACAGCAGCAATAGGAAACTATTATAATATAGGCACCTTGCTAAGTATCCTCACTATAAGCATCTACTGAGTTCGTCTTCCAACAATCCTAGGAAACATGTGCTATAATTAACTTGTCTTCAGAGAGCTTCAGAGAGAAAGAACCTGAAGTTTATGAGTTATTTAACTCACCCAAGAATTGAGTTGAGACATGGCAGATACGCATGCACATATACCCACAAACACTTCTCACTTTGGACAAGATACACAGGTTTAAAAAATCAACTATCATGTGCATATAAAAAAAATGTATCTCCCTATGATGTGAATTTGAGGTTAATTCCTATCTTTATACCTCTAGCCATGTGGTAACACATTTATTATATTTTGTATTTTCTATGAGCCAGAAACTTTGTATTTACTCTCAGCTAAAAACACAAAGTCCAGTAAGAGGTTCTTATCATCAAGATAATAGATTTATAGGTTAGTTGAGGGAGACAGCCATGTAGTCTAAAAATGCAACCAAGCTACAAGTGCTATGACAATGATTTGCATAGGAAAATCTGGTGATAAAATATACAGAAGTAACTGTCATTCCACTTGAGAACGTCTAAAAAAGGTTTCTGAGGGGAGAATGAGCCTCAACGTGAATCTTCAAAGATGATCGTGGATTTTTCTGGTTTTGTGGAAAGCTTTTGTGGGGAAGAGGGAGAACTTTATAGATAGAGCAAAGTGGGAAAGAGATGCAAAAACTTAGCAGCACATCCATGGCTAGTACATGGGACTGGCCAGAGAACAGAGAGAGAGGGAGTGGAGGCCAGTCTGTGAAAAATAGTTCTTGTTAAAGGTTTGGAATTGACCTTCTTTTGCTGGAGAATTTGTGAAGGATCTTAAATAGGGTGGAACATTAGAATGATCATTCTGGCAGCAGGATGATACTTGAAATAGGTCAAGACTAGAAGATAGAAGGCTACTGTAATAGTCCAAGTAAGAGAACAGTAAGGCCTGACTCAAGGCAAAAGCAGTGAGGATAAAGGAAACAATTGGGAGAAAGCTTTCAGAAGCAAAATAGTGAGAACATTAGAGAAAGAGTCAAACCTTCAAGGTTTCAGGTTTGAATTTCTGGGTAAATAGACATACTACTAAATAGGATAGGAGTGGTGATCATTGGTACAGCTCATCAAATATTCTCAATTCTCTCCCATCCTAATAGGACATTCTCCAGTTTCATTCTCTTGAAATCTTTGATGTTGGTCAAGGGCTCCACAATTCCAGTTATAAGACACATGAGTTCTAGAAGCCTAATGCAGAGCATAATGGCTATAGTTAATTATAATGTATTATATAATTTAAAAAAGAAATAGCCTCCAGTGTTCTTTTTCTTTCTCTCTGGCACAATAACCACAAAGTTTCAAGATGATGTCTGGTCCATCAGTTTATTTCCTGAATGACCTCAATGAGCATAACCCCATCTCTGCCATCTTGCAAATGATATGTAGCGTGGGTGAGAAATTAATCTGTGTTGTTTTTAAACCACTATTATTTGGGGATTATTTTTGTTACACTGTATAGCGTAGCATAACATGACTGATATAATAGGTAATAGAGATTGACAAAGAGAGTTTGTAGAAGCTTACTTTTGTTGTTACTGTAAATACATCAAGTATAAAATGCCTGTAAAATATTGAAGGGGGAAGGGTGATCTAAATCTGGAGCAATCTAAACATTTCCTCCCAAATACCTTGCCAGACTCCCCCACAAATTGGTGTCTTTTTTTGTGTTACCAGAGACACACTGCTTATATCACATATACACTCAACTGGAACTGTCTTGTTTTCTTGCCTTCCTCCTTGAAGGTAGAAGGTTTATTATGCATGTCTGCATCTCAGGCACTCAGCAGAATGCTTGACATCCGTGCAGGCCTCAATAAACGTTTGTTGAATGTATGAATGATGAAGGAAGTCAGGGGAATGGATGATATTGCCAAAAGAGGCATGGGTATAAAGTGATAAGAGCGTTTAGGACAGATACCCTAACATTTAATGGCCAGGAAGAGAAAGATGAGCTTAAGGAGATAAAGGGAAGACAGGGATAACAGGAAAATCAAAAGTGATCATTAGCAGGCAAAGCAGAAGAGCATTTTGAGAAGAAAGGAATAGTGAAGACTGCATAAGATCATACCTGGGTGTCATACCTGAGTATAAGAGAGTATTGCTGGCACCAACTAACAATAAGCATGCTCATTCTGAATTGATGTAAACAAACACGGAAATAAAGCATAGGGTCTTCATTTTTATTTTTTTAAGATTTATTTTTATTGTTTTTGACAGAGAGAGAGAGAGATACAGAGACAGAGACAGAGAGAAGGGGGAGGGCCCAGGACAGTCTCCATAGCTGCACATCATCAGTTTTCCACATAGTTTCATTCCACAGGTGGGTGCGGGGCTGCACAGGGCAGGAACTGGGCCGGGGTCTTCACCCCAGTGGGAACTGAACTGGGATGAACTCCCCAGTTCAGTATATGGGTCCACACGGGCCGGGGCCGGGATCCTATTCTCGGTCCCCGGGGCTCCAAAGTGAGCACTTAACACTGAGCCACCCCGTCTTCCCCCAGGGTCTTCATTTTAAAGCTGGTTCAACATGCCAGGGTAGCTCAGTGGTTGAGCTCTTGCCTCACAATCATGAGGTCCAGGGTTCAATTCCCAGCCCCAACCTGAGCAAACTCCATACACTGAACTGCGGCACAACTGGGAACCACCATGACAGTTCCACAGTGAAGGTTCTTGCCTCCCATGCAGTTTGGTTCCCGCCATCTGCAACGCAACACCCACCTGTGTGGAATGAGACCATGTCACAACTAATCATGTACAACTATGGAGACTTCTCTCTCTCTCACCTCTCAAAAACAATAAAATAAATCTTTAAAAAATAAATTAACTAAGTCAGTTCAAACACACATGGATTTCAAATGTTGCACATTGGATGAACAGACATTGGTGGCCTTGGTGAGAACAGGTTTAGCAGTATGAAGAGGAGGGAAAGATCAGATTGCTGTGGGTTGATACTGGATGAAAGCATAGAAACCACCTGGGGATCTTGTTCGAATGCAAATTCAACAGGTGTGGAGTAGGGCCTGAGATTCTGGATTCTGCATTGCACAGGACACCCAAGTGATGCTGGTGCTGGGAAGCCACACCCACCATTTGAATACAAGGCTTTATACAACCAGTTCAAAAAGCTTTAGACCTTATGTATAACCTCAGGACAGAGTAGTTAAAGAAAAAACATTATCAAGTTTGAGGAGTCTGTGTTGATGGATGTGCAGCAGGAGGACTAGAATTGTTAAAGGCATTTGGAGAAGTAAATAAGAAATGTAGAGTTTGCTCATATGAGGTCATAGAAAATCTTACATTATTGGTGTAGGAAAATAAGGACCTGGCAGGTTTTCTATTTTAAAGTGATATTCAAAATATAGTTATAAGTTAGGAAGTTAAGATCCTTATAATTCCAATTTCTTATAAAAGACACAAGCTTCTAAAAATTTTGCTAAGAGAAAAACTATTATATATATATGTTCAATATCTCCAGCCCATCTTGCATTTTTGAAGAGGAAAATTGTTTTTATTAGAGGTCTATTTCTCTTGAGTTCAAGACAAATTGATTGTTTACCATATTTGCTGTACGCTCATCACTATAACTTTTTTCTTCTTCATTGCATGACAAAAATAAAAACTTAACAGGCCATACATAGATTTTTCATAGTGTTAAGAAAACTGGGAAAGTTACCATAGACCATTCTTCATAAGTTTGTGGCTAAAACAAAGAAAAATTATTTTTGATGTGAATGAATGGAAGAGCCTTTGTTGAGTCTTCAACAGCTTGGGGGGAAATGTTAGGAGCATCCTAATGAGATATGTTTTAGGCCATAACTCTGGTGTAATTAATTTGAGATCAACAATAGTTCACAAAATCAGTGCAGACCATAGCCCAAAGCACTACATTTGTAGGACTCTTACAATAACTCCCCATTTTTTCTCCCTGCCACATACTCCACTCAGTTCAACTTTCTCCACACAGCTGTCAAAGGCACCTTTTAAAAGGTCAACCCATATCAATCACGTCACTTTCTTACTCCAACATCCTCATTATGGATTTCACGTTTAAAGTGCCACGCCCTTAGGCAAGGCTTCCCTCACTTTGTATTGGGCTCAGTCTCCCCATCATAGCTCTCATAGCAACTGCCTCTTCCCACATACAAGTTACCTCTGCTGTAATTAATTATGTGCTCATTTGTTTATTGCCTTTCTTCTTCACTTAACTGTGGTGTCCATAAGGATAGGCTTTATTTAAGCTGTGCCCAATGCTTATAGCATACGGCCTTGCACACAACAGGCACTCAACAAATGTTTGCTAAAGGAATTAATAATAATAAATTATAACTGCAATTGTGTTTCTGTTAATGCTTCTCAACGTATGAAAATAATTTTACTTTAAATGTTGCTTATTTGAGGGCTGTGTGTAAAGTATCCAGTCACGTAATAAAAAAAAATGAAGGCATTCATGGTTGGATTTTTTCTGGACAGCCCTCATGTATGTATATAATTTAACGTATCAGTTCAATCTCTGATAAAGTACTCTATAGTATACGCTGACATTTCTAGTCAATATGTGGCTGGTTTAGTTCTTAAAAGTAATGAATTAGCTCCTGGAGTAACTCTCAGGCCTAAGCATAAAAATCATTTAAAATTGTCATAACATTGCAAATCCAATAGTCAGTCAACTTTATTTCTTTCTAACTACTTTATTGTCAATTAAAATATACTGTGGCAATAGCTTGGTTTATAGGGTTATGGGGTTGTGGACTATAAATTACTATGACAAAAGGTTATAGGAATAAGGTTTTAATTCTTATAGATAAAGATAAAATTAGTTTAAATATTTTCAGTCAATTTTAAGTATAATAAAACTATTTATTATAATAATTATTTGATTGCTAAATAAGGGTCAAGATTTTGGAATTGATAAACACTGTGTTTGCCTCTTCTCATGACCACATCAAAATTACAATGAAACTACAAAACAACCATCATTGAGAATTACCTGAAGTCTAGGTGAACTGAAGTCATACAACTAAGGACAAACAGAAGAAGCCACCTCAAGACTGGTAGGAGGGCCAGATATGTATAATGGACTGGTCCCACACCCAAGTGTGATGATTAAAAATTGGAAGAGACAGGAAGCCAGGATGGCTCAGCAAGTTAAGCACTCACTTTGCAGTCCTGGGGACTGAGGATCTAATCCCGGCCCTGGCCCATGTGGACTCATATGTTGAACTGGGGTGTGCTTCCCATGTGGGAGGCCCCCAGCTCAGTTCCTGCCCTGTGCTGCCCTGCCCACCTGTGTGGAACCATGTCAAAAAACCATGTCAAAAAACTGATGACATACCACTATGGAGACTACTCTGGGCCCTCCCCCTTCCCCTTGTCTCTCTCTGACTCTGGATCTGTCGCTGTCAAAAACAAAAAATAAATCTTTTTAAAAAATTGAAAGAGACATCTCAGCTGAAAAGGTCCCCCCAGAGAAGCAAGAAGTCCCAGTCCCACACCAGGCTCCTCAGCCCAGGGTTCCAGTGATGGGGAGAAAAGTCCCCATAACATCTGATTGTGAACATCAGAGGAGATTGTGACTGAGTGAAATGGAATGCACTTGACCTTCCTCCTAAAGGGCCTGTGCACAAACATACTCAATGACAGACTCACTCACTCTGAAATCCAGCACTGGGATCACAGCTCAAAAAGTGCCAGGAACATACAGTGAGAAATTTTGTTGACTGGTTTTTAGGGCGAGAGTTGGAGGGGCAGCTTTTTCCCAGATAGAAGTGCTGGCAGAATGCATTGTTTCTTTGTTGAGCCTTTCCCCATCCCACAATGGAGACGCAGGTAGCACCACATCTGAGCCTCCATCAACCCGGCTAACAACATTCACCCTTCCCTGGCGATTCCCTGAGACCCTGCTCACCCAACTTTCTGGCACACCCAAGCCTTTTCCAATAGCTTTTCCATTCAAATAGCCTGTCTTTTCTTGTGCTGGAAACTTTAAAAACTCTCAAAGGTTAAAGAAAAACAGAAAAGCAGCATCTGGCTTTGGTGTGCCATGTACCACTACTGGGCAGCCCTTAGCTCAGCCCAAACAACAGCCAGCCTCAGTTCAAAGCTCCAAGCCCAAGTGCTTTGTGGCTCATACTAGGTGACCCTGGGCAGGGCACAGGCTGCCGCTGAAATCAGCCTGTAGTAGGGCCCCTCCCAGGAGTCTCTGAGGCCAGCACACTTGGTGACCAGCTTCAAAGCAAACCAAAGCATCACCCAGCCACCACTGAGGACACCACACTTAAAGGGCAGACTGGGCAGACACTAGACACAGACAGAATCTTAAAAGCAGCAATAGAATGGCAGTTAGTTAGCTACAAGGATGCCCCCATAAGACTGTTAGCAGAGTTCTCAACAAAAGCTAAAAAGTAAAAGCTAAAGGAGTTCATCAACATGAAACCAGTATTACAAGAAATTTTGAGGGACTTCTTTGAGATTGTGTATGTATGTATGTGTGTGTGTGTGTGTGCGCATTATATATATATTATATATTATATATATTATATTATATACTTATATATATATATTAAAATGGCAATAACTATGTATCTATCAACAATTAATTTCAATGTAAATAGATTAAATGCTCTAATCAAAAGGCATGGGGTGGCTGAATGGAATAAGTAAACAAGACCCTTACATATGCTCTTTACAAGAGACAATTCAGATCAAAAGACACACACAGACTGAAAGTAAAGGGATGAAAAGAAATACTTCAGGAAAATAAAAACAAACTGAAAAAGGCTAGGGTAGCAATACTTATACCAGACAAAATAGATTTTAAAGCAAAGGCTGTAACAAAAGACAAATAAGGACCCAGTAATCTTATTTCTGGGTATTTATACAAAGAAACCCAAACACTACTTCTAGGGAATGTGTGTATACATATGTTCATTGCAGCATTGTTTACAACAGCCAACATGTGGAGGAAACCTGGGTGTCCATTGATGGATGAATGGATAAAGAGGAAGTGGTACATATATACAAAGGACTATTGCTTGGCCATGGATGGAAATAGGTTCTTGCCATCTGCAGCAGTACAGATGGTATTGTGTTGGGTAGAGTGTGTCAGACAGAGAAAGACAGATGTAACATGTTTTCATTTATACATGAAATCTAAAGAACAAAATAAACAAACAAACAAAACAGAAACACATTCATATATACAGAGGACATTTTGATGCGTGCCACATGGGAAGGAGGCTGGAAAATGGGTGAAAAGGGGGAAGGGATTAAGAAGTACAAATTGGTTGTTATGCAGATGTTATTGGTTGTTATTGGATGTCATGGTTGGTTAGTCATGGGGATATAGGGTATAGCATAAGGAATACAGTGAAAAATATGGCAATACCTATGTATGGTGTCAAATAGGTACTTGATTTATCGGGGTGATATGTGGGAGGAGAGTTATGGGCAAGCTGTAAAAAGTAAAGGGATTAAGAAGTATGAATTGGTAGAAACAAAATAGTCACAGGGAGACACAGTACAGCATGGTGAATATAGCCAATGATACGGTAATAACTATGTATAGTGCCAGGTGGGTACTAGACTAGTCAGGGGGATCACTTTTTAAATTATATAAATTTCTAATTACTATGTTGTACACCTAAAATTAATATAAAACAATATTGAATGTCAACTGTAATTGAAAAAATTTTAAGGGGCCAGCAAAGGTGGAGGGAAATAAGAAATTCAAATTTTCAGGTTTAAAACCAATAAGTCATGAGATGTAATGTACAATATAAGGAATATAGTCAATAATGTTGTGATACCTTGTTACAGTGTCCAGACTTGTCATGGTGATACTTCTTTAGGTATATAAATGTTGGAAAACTATGGTATACACCTGAAACTATTAATAATATAATATTGTGTGTTAGCTATATTTTAATTGAAAAAATCTTTAAAACACATAATTATTTGATTTAATAATGATATAAGCAAAAACTAAACTTTTTTACTTTTATAATTTATAAAAGCACTTTGACAAATGGCATTTCATTTGACTTCCATAGCAATTCTGTGAAATAAATAAAAATTATACTTCCCACCTCACAGAGAAGGGTAAGTGTATTTTCTAAAGTCACAAATCTAATAAATAAAAGAGTAAGACACTAACCCCTGAGTTCCTAGTGTCAAGTTATAAGTTCTTTCTTCTATGTCATATGGCCCTTCAGTATTAGCTAGACTTAAACTAAACAAATTAAAAACCTAGGCATGATGTTGTGCTTTTCTCACTCTTCAATTTCACTTTCAAGTTTTTTCAAAAATTTAAATCCTTATTTTAGAGTCTAAATCTTTGGAATCATATGGACAGCTCAGACTATCTGCCAACTTTAGAAACACAAAACTAAACTAAGCAAAACCTTTGTGGCTCCAGCTTCAGTTCAGGGGGTTAAGTTGAAAAAGAATTTGCTACTGCTCTATTGTAGAGCCTGTTGCTAAAATGATTATTCATAAAGTCCACCTCTTTTCTCTTTAAAAATATTTTTACCATCTTCATGTTGTACATGACAGAAACCCAAACAGATAAAATTAGAGACAAAAGAGCATCTGTGTTTGTTAGCATAGCGCTTTTACTATCTTTTTCTAATCAATAATCTTCTCACTACTATCTCTTTGACTTTTGAAGCTAGAGCTCCTGTCATTTATGCACAAATGGCATTCCAGCAACCCTTAGCAACCTTTTGGGACCCAGAAATAGCGACAAAGCTTTATAAGAGCAGGGAGTTATAAACTCAAACCAAACAGAACATTTTTAAAGTAAGCAGAATTTAATAAGTTTTTTTAAACAAAGATAGAAAGTGATTTTATTGCTCATTAAAACAACAAACATATCAGTTATGAAATAGGAAATGTTTATTTAGGCAAATATTACTTCAATATATCTATATCAAATCATCTGATGCAGAGTTATGAAAATAATACTTTTGAAGATGTCTGGAGAACTTCCACTTTCTAAAGGTTATCTCCATATAAGCCAAAATAGCACTTAAAAATGATTACAAATTTGTGTTCCTCCTAATTCCATACATAACGGAGAAAAAAATTTTTTGCAGTCCTAGGTCTAAACCCAAGAAAAATGAAAACATATGACCACACAAAAACTTGTACATGAATATTCATAGCAACATTATTCAAAATAGCTAAAAGATAGAAACAACTCAAATGTCCATCAATTGATAAATGGAAAAACAAAGTATAGTATATCCACACAATGAAGTATTATTTGGCCATAAAAAGGAATGAAGTAATAATACATATTACATAAATAAACATTGAAAATATTGGGCCAAGTGAAAGAAGCCAGTCACAAAAGCCACATGTGGTAATATGAAATGTTCAGAATAGAGGAATCTATAGAGACAGAAAGTAGATTAGTGGTTGTTTAGGGCTGTGGGCAAGATGCCGGGGAATGGAGGGTGGGAGTGAGAGCTAAAGGGTATAGAGTTAATTTCTGAGATAACTAAAATGTTCAAAAGTGACTTTGATATTAGTTGCCTTTATCTATAAATACACTGAAAGCTATTGAATGGTATGTAAATTATGTTTCAATATAGCTATAAAAAAACAAAAGATAAAAAAAATTTATAAATAAAAACAACCCACTTAAAGTACTGTTTTAATAACATTCCTCCTCTGCTCAGTGGCCTCTAAGGACTGAGATACTCACAAGTATGTTTTAAACTTCTATTCAACCCTGAGAATGGAAGGAAATAGTCTTCAATGTGCATGAGACACTGAACATAGAATTATGAGAACCTTTTTAAAGTGACAGTGATATGACAGGGAGCTTCTAGCAGACAGAACCTCCAAGAGATAACAAACATAAACTTTGGACAACACACAAAAAAGCAACTACTGGAGTGTGCCTGAGAGGACACAAAAGCAGGCCAACTCTGGAGGGGAGTTAAGTCTTGGAAGAAGAGAGTAGTCAAGATAAGTTTCAGGGTTTTTTCCTGCCTTTCTCCTGAGAGCAGGCCACATAGGACAGGGCAACTGCAACCTCAGTAGAGAACTGCAGGCTTCCTGGGCTGAGACATTTCTTCTGTCATCCTCTTATTCTCACCTTCTGACTTCTGATGCCTCTCTTCTCCTTCGACTCCAGCTTCTTTTCCTTTATCTCTGATCATTTTTCCTATATCTCTTACTCCTTCCTTTTTTTTTCTTTTTTTTTTTTTTGCCTTTCTCTTAAATCCTAGCACCCTCCAGGGCTTTGCTTTTAATCAGTGTATTTACCTTTCATACAGTTCATCTGCTCCTGCTTCTTCAACTACCACTGAGAGTCCCACCTTCACAACTGTGGTCAGGACTCTCTTCTCTGCTTCCCTTCTGGATACTCCTAGCTTCAGACCAGTAACAGTGGAGTGGGAGTTAAATTCTAAAGTCAGCACATAAGCCAAAAAAACATATATAGCCCCAATTTCCCTAGGAATTCCTGAGGAAGGCAACATGTTGGAATTCTTATATTCTTCCACATCCTGGTCCAGTCTGCACTGTTGAATTTACTCAAGTTAATGCACTTAAAACTATGATCTCATTGTATTTGGCCGTCCCACAAGTATCTACAGCTTAACATGTCCAAACTAAACTTCCAACTTTCCCTCCACCTACCTGTATCTTACTATTTTACATGTACTTTCCTACATTAATAAACATCTAAATAGTTGCCCAAGCCAGAAATCCAGAAGTCAACCTTGACTCCTACTTCTCCCTTATATCAAAACCTAATTAGTCTTGATTTCTGTTGATTTTAATGTACCAAGTGCCTCGTTCAAGCCTTTATCATTTTTTACTTAGACCATAGCCAGAGCTCCAAATTGATCTCCCTACCTTCATTTCTTTCTGCCTCTAATCCTCTATAGTATAATTAGGTCTATTGTCCTTTGCAAATATAAACATGATGAGATTTCTCCCCAGCCAATGGAAAACCATAACCCATAGTAGTGGTTTTCAGGCATTTTTGTAGCAAATAAATATTATTTTCAAATAAATATAAGATCCTAATATTTACAAAATATAAGTTGACATAAACTGTACTTTATTGAGATTAATTTACTTTACAAATTCTAAATGCACAACTTTTTTAAAGATTTATTTTATTGTTTTTGACAGAGACAGAGACAGAGAGAAAGGGCAGTCTCCACAGTTGCATGTCATCAGTTTTCAACATAGTTTTGTTCCACATAGGTAAGCGAGGGCTGCGCAGGCCAGGGAACTGGGTTGGGGGCCTCCCACATGGGAGGCACATGGCCTACAGTCAGGGGCTGAACTGCGGGGCAAGAGCTAAACTGGGGGGTTTCCCACATGGGGATCACACCCTAGTTCAGCATATGGGTCCACATGGGCCGGGGCCAGGATTCAATCCTCAATCCCCAGGGCTACAAAATGAGCCATCCTGGCTTCCCCTAAATGTGTAACTTGTGAATGAATCAATAAGAAAATTATAAGTAGTTTTGGTGACATAAAAATTTCAAAATTATTGGTAATGCAATTATACCTGCAGCATCTTGCTATTTATTTCTCTGTTTTATTTGATTGCACACATTCAAAAACAATGTACCAACTCATAGCAATAAGAAGTTATCAATGGCAATATTTTGGAGATTTTCTCTACACAACTCACCTTTGAAGCTTAAGATATTGTTCATTTAAAGAGAGATAGCAACATTCAAATACAAATGAATGAATCCAGCACAAATTACTTGGTTGCTGATCTCTTGTTGTTCAAAATTAGAATGTAATATTTAGAGTGAGTGTGCATTTAAGGTCTATTTTTTTAATAGAAAGTCAAAGCAAACAATTGTGTCATCCTTGATACTCCTCCTCAGAATCTTGGTTCAATGAAATAGAGTTCAAAAACCAATGACCTAGGTCATAAAGCCCAAATTCCTTAAGACAACATATAAGATTCTGTAATTTGAATTTTATCAATCTAGATGCATTTCGTACCAGTGCCAAAATTTCACCCAGTTCCCCAAGTCTCTTTCCCTCTTTCATGAGATTACACTTTGGAACTTGCTATTTTCTCAGCCAAATGTGACATGTATACTACAGGCACTCGTCATTTAATGACTGAGTTCCATTCATATGATTAAGTCATTAAGAAAACTGGTCCATAAGCAAGAACCTGAAAGGCAGATGTCTTATAATGTGTCATGGTGCCATAAGGCAGGGGTGGCCAACAAGTCGATCGTGGTCGACCAGTCGATCGCGAGGCCAATTTTGGTGGATCGTCGATCGCTCACAATGTCTGGGGTGGAATTCCGTGTACCATGGACTTTGAAGCGATTGTAGAAGACAAAACTTTCTAGTAATAGTTTAATGCATTCTGGGAATTTGCCAAGGTCATAAATTCCTAGAATTCTGACAGCCTGACACTGTGATCTCCGCCCACCCAGACAATACATTTTGACTTATGTGTTACACTTGTCACCGGACGCAAC
>PVKE010006808.1:0-52903 GCA_004027555.1 Craseonycteris thonglongyai
AAAAAAAAAAAAAAAAGAAAAAAAAAAGTGGGAGAAGGGACGGGGACAACAGGCTGGAACTAGACTGTGTCATCTTCTCCTCTGTCAGACAAGTTTAACAAACCTCTGTGCTGGATCATTTACCTTTAAAAGTGACCAGCTGTGCAGGGATTAAAAACTTAAAAAGTGAAATGATGTTATTTCAAAATCAGAAGAAATAAGTTGGAATTACTGAGAAAATAGATGTAATTACCTATTTTACGCTAGAATATGCAATAATTCAAACATTAAAATAATTAAGGAGAGTTTAAATGTTTTTAGAAAGCGTCAAATATAATATTGTTTTAAAAATTGCATAGAAAAACCTATGGACAAAGAGCCAAAGGGTAGAAGGAAGTATTCTAAAATGGTACCTCATTCATTTAATAAATATTTGCGTAACTGTTGTGTACCAGATACTGTTGTAGACACTGACATTTCGGTGGTGAACCAAATAAAGAAGGTTCCTGCCTTCAGGGACCTTACACACCAGTTTTTAAAATAGCACCTTTGTTGAGATATAATTGACCATACAGTTCACCCATTTAAAGTGTGGTTTAGTCAGGGGTGGGGGGTTGTATATTCAGAGTTGTGCAACCATCACCACAAAGAGTTTTACAATGCTTTTGTCACCCCCAAAAGAAACCTCATGTCCACTAGCAGTCACTTCCCATCCCCCCCTTACCCCTCCTAGCCCCTAGCAATCACGTTTTTCTATCTCTATGGGTTTGTTTATTCTGATGTTTCATGTAAATGGAACCATACAACATGTGCTGGCTTCATTTACTGAATATCTGGCTTCTTTTACTGTGTATTGTGCTTTCAAAATCCACCCATATTGTAGCATGTGTCAGTACTTTATTCCTTTGTGTGTGTGTGGTATGAATAATATTCCATTGCAGGGATATACGATGTTGTGTTTATCTCTTCATCAATTGATCATTTGTGTTTTCTCCACCTTTTACCTTATGGATAATGACAATGTGAACATTGTACAAGTTTTTGTGATGGCATCGGTTTTCATTTCTCTTGGGTCCTAGGAGTGGAATTGCTGTGTCATATTGTCGTGTGTTTAATGATTTGAGGAACTCCTAGACTTTTCCAAAGTGGTTGCACCATTTTATAGTCTCACCAGCAGTGTTGGAGAGTTCTGTTTTCTCCACATCATTACCATTGCCAACATCCATTACTGCTTGTCTGCTAGGGCCATCCACGTGGCTGTGAAGAGGTGACAGAGGACCACTAGATGCTACCTGTGTCATGGTCTAGAGCAGGGGTGTCAAACTGGCGGCCCCCGAGGTAGTTTTTTGTGGCCCACGATGCTCTGAAATAAAATGAAAATAGAAAAAATGGTTATGAAGAAAATAGCGCTTAGGGGAGATCAAGGCAATACCGTACACACAGTTCCCTCGTTAACCCTTTAACTACTGAAGACGAGTGTACATGTGGCCCAGTGCCTTTCTTGGGGGCCTGTGGGCGTGTATAAACGCGCTGACTCAGTTCCGGCGACGTTTGTAAATGTGATGTGGCCCGCGTGAATCTTGCCTGTTGCACCAAATGGCCCATGTTTTAATTGAGTTTGACACCCCTGGTCTAGATGATGACCACCACCTGAAGGGAGAAGCAATTTTAGCTTCAACTTCACAAAAGCATTCTACTTCATATTAAGTTGGAGAGCTTCTTGGGTGTCTAAATTATTTTTTATCACATTTGAAAAGTTTTCAGCCATGATTTCTTTGAATATTGTTTCTGCTCCTTCTCCTGGTAACTTCCATTATACATGTGTCTCACATTTCTCTGAGGCTTTGTTCATGTTCCTTCATTCTTGTTTTCTCTCTGTTCTTTGGATTGTGCAATCTATTGATATATCTTTGGGTTTGCTGATTCTGTTCCCATGCACATGCCCTGTTGAGGGTCTCTAGTGAATGTTCCGTTTCATTTATTGTACTTTTCAACATCAGAATTTCATTTTTTTTAATTTGTTTTTATTGATGTTGTCATCATACTTTACGTCTTCAAACTCGATTTTCATAAGGTCACTGGCAGTCCTTGGAAACCCTGTGTTCCCCTCGCCCACTGCATTCCGCTCTCCTCCTAAGATCACTGCTCTCACTTTATGTGGCTCATTCCCTGGGTTTTCTTTACAATTTTACCATCTTGCCCCATTAATGTTAACATTTCTTTTATAGTCTAATAAAAGAAAACCCTTAAGAATTTAAATTATCCTTTCAATAGCCCTGTAGTTAAAAATTATAAATTTCAATATGGACCTTTTTGTTCTGTTCTAAATATGTCCTATGTACCATTAAAGGCATTCTGTGTTCCATTTGTTCACTCTTGTGTAAATTAGCAGTATGTTTTAAATATTCAAAATCTAAGAGGTTCTTTAAAAAATCTTTTTGTTTTTTTTCTATTTTAATTGCATCATAGGTCAGAAAATACCATCTATATGATACCAATTACTAGCTTTTTCTTGAGGCTATTTGTAGTCTAATACTTGGTAAGTTTTTATACTTTTTACATATTTGAAGAAAAAAATGTGTAATTTAGTTACAGGGTATAGGATTCTGTGTGTCCATTATATTAATCTATTTACTAATTGTGTCACAGTCAGATCTTTATAATTTTTCCAATGTTTTGTACTGCTTTATAGACCAGTGTGTTAACATCTCTCACTGAGATGATGGATTTCAATGGCTTCTTATAATTTGTTAAATTCTACTCTGTATATTTTAAGGTTGTGGTATTTATGTGTATATAACATCAGAATTGTTAGTGTCCTGGCGAACTTCCTAGAGAAACTGATCATTTATCAGTATGTTTGGACCTTCTTAATAATGCTTTTGACCTTAATTTTATCTGTGTTACCTTTCTTTAAAAAAAAAAAAAAAAGAACTATTTTGTTTGAGAGATGGTGATGAGGGGAGGGCCCAGAGCAGTCTCCATAGTTTTACATCATTGGTTGTGACATGGTTTTATTTCACACAGGTGGATGTGGGGCTGGGCAGGGGAGGAACCAAACTGGGGGCCTCCCACATGGGAGGCGAGAACTTTTGCCACTGAGCCCTGTTGGCAGTTACCAGTTGCGCTGCAGTTCAGCATATGGGTTTGCAGGAGCCGGGCCAGGAATTGAACCCCAGACCTCATGATTGCAAGGCAGATGCTCAACCACTGAGCTTTCCCAGCATTCCCTGTGCCACCTTTCTGTTGTTTGTTTTATTAGTCAGGCTTCTCCAGAGAAACAGAACCAACAGGAGCTATGAGGGCTGTCCAGAAAGCACCCAGCCACACAATGTGAAAAACAGAGGCGGTTATGACGGGTTTTCCTGGACAGCTCTCATGTATATTTATAATAAATATATTTATATGGAGAGAGAGTGGACGAGGGAGAGATTTTAAGGAGCTGACTTGCAGTTGTGGAGACTTGATGAATCTAAAATCTGCAGAGTAGACTGGCAGGCTGGAGAAGCAGACAAGAGCTGCAGTTCAAGTCCAAACACAATCTCCCGGCTGAATTCCCTCTTCTGGGGAGGTCAGCCCGTTGCTATTAAGGCCTTCAACTGATTAGATGAGGCCCACCCCCATTATGGAGGGCAATCCAGATTCACTCAGAGTACTGATTTAAATATTAATCTCATCTAAAAAATGCCTACACAGAAACATCTAGAATAGTGTTTGGCAAAATATCTGGGTATTGAGGCCTAGTCAAGATGAAACATAAACTTAACTGTCACACTTGTTGTTTTATTTTTTATCATTTTGCAAACTGCCTTTCTCTGCTTTTGTGCGTAAGTTTCAATTAAATAGCATAACGTTAGAGTTTGTTGTTTTTTATCTAAGCTAATAATCTCTTTTTAACTGGTCCATTGATTCCATTTGCTTTTATTGTGATCACATGTGGAGTTAAGTTTTCTCTACCATTTTATTTTGTGTTTTCCTGATTCTTTCCACTTAGTTTTTTCTGGCTCCGCGTAAATTGATTGTAAAGTAAATAAACATATACATTGTTTTCTTCCTCTAATGCTTTGAGAGGTATATGTTCTGTTTCTTTTATTAGCTTTGAAAAGTCAACAGGCGTAATTGACTTAACAGTCTGAAAGTAATGCTGCTGAGAGCATGGACCACAGATGGTTGCCTGTCCAAGAACGTTTTTGTACCAGTTCCCAGTGAGATTAGTATAGGGATTGAGTTTCTCAGCACATAGGGACAGAAAGCGAGCCCTAGTGTCAATACGAGAAGGCAGCGGGCACTCAAGCTTTTCGGCATCACATTGAGCATGTTCTGCTGCAGCCACACCAGCAACCACAGCTCCGGGTTTTGATTTCTTCCTTCTGTTTTCTACTGAGGATTACCCTTAGTTCCTTGCTAGTTCAGCTATGTATGTAAGGGAGTGTGGATTATGTTTTATCAGCATATCTAGGCTTCTATCATGGGAGAAGTTTTAGTCTATTGAGGCCTCGATGTTATATTATTGGAAATGGGTGTCTCTCACAATATGTATGTATCATCAGGAAAAGTGTTACTATATTTAGAATTTAAAAGAAACAAAAATGCCCACCTTTACAGAGGGCTTGGGTTTCCTCCTCTGGGTGTAAATCTACCCCCTCCAAGCCTGGCCCTGTCATCTTGGTGGCCCGGCATGTGCATCCCTTTCCATATTAGATGAATGCTCCTGCCTTATAACTCCTGGCAGGAAACAAAGACCATCTCTTGTGGACACGCTCTGTGCTCCTGCTCCCGCCTCCCCGGCAGCTGGGCCACAGGCAGGAGATGTCAGCTCTACCTGCCAGGCTTCCTCATTGTACACTTGGACACAGGACCTAGTGACATAAGAAGCAAGGGATGGCGAGTTTGCTCTGGAGAAGTGACAGGGCTTGACTTCCTGCACTTCCAGGCAGGAGCAGGGCTGTCATACAGTCCCAGTCAGCAGCGGCACTGATCTGTGTGGGCTTTGTCTGTGGAAGCTTAGGGCCAGGTCTTCCAGTCTCCAGTGTCTTTGTCTACTTAGATCAGCTCTCTGCAGCTCACTGCTAAGACCAAGAAGCCAGGCGTTATATTGATCCATGGTGAAGTTTCCATTTCGACTGAGCCAACAAGTCCAGGTGCTCTTGTAGAAGGAAACACCAGGCAGGTTGCTCATCATTTTACACATAATACTGAGGGTCCTTGACCCCCATTTTTGAAGGCTTCCACTCTGTCCCTTTCCTTAGTATCCAAATACAAGCAATGTTACCCATTTGTCATGACTATAGGATATCCAGCCCTCTCCCAGGTCTTTCTGAGAATTCCTGGTTGTCACTTCTCACCACATGCTCTACCATGTGGCTCCCAGATGCAATCCTGGACACTCCTGTAGGCTGCTGTCTGCCCAGCACGGCTTACCTCAGAGCACAGGTGTAGCCATAGGACTTGCTCTGCAAGGTGACCTTGAGTTGCAGACTTGCGCACATCAGAAGGGAACCACAGTGCAGAAAAGACAAATTTGCAGCTGTGATCTTAAAGGCCTCACTATTGCCTGGCTCAGAGAACCTCCTGTCAGAGGACACTGCTAGACATGCATACGGAAACCCACGCCCATTTGTGAATAATTGAAAGGTGGTTGTATGTTACTGTGTGAAGAAACAAGTTAGAAATCAGGCTGAAACCTCACTCATTTCACTGGCTCCACAGACATTTGTCTGTTCCTGCAAATGTGCTCTAATAGAAACGTGGTGGCATATTTCTGCAGTCTCAAGATCTTAATTTTAATGAATTCCACTTCTCTCGTTTTCTGTAGGAAATGGAATTAACATTCTAACATGGGCTAGAAATGCTAAATTGTTAATAGCTTCCCTAGAGTTTCACTTCTTGCTATGATACCGTCAATAATTTAATCTTGATTTAGGCAGAGTGAAATATCACAGTGTGGGCTCCTGAGCTGGAAGCTCTATAAATGGTCTTCAAGAATAGGAAAATCTTTTCTCTCAAGCTCTGAAAAGAAGTCAATGACAAAGTCAAGTAAAAGCCAATTAATTATTATTAGAGGCAGTGATATAATTTAAAAAATCATAATGTAATAATATATAACATTTGCTCATTTGTATTTGTATTTCTGGTGTTTTATGAATTTTTAAAATGATACTGATTTTGTTCCTTCTGACATAAATACACAGGTCTGTCTTCTAATCTTTTACTACAGTCTGCTTTAGTATATTTCATTTTTGGAAAAATGTTACTCTTTCCTTTAGTATCACGAAATTATCCTATAATGTCTACATCAATTTAGTCAGAGATAAATTATTTAGATTTTTGAGTATTTAAATAAACTTGTTTATCTAAAAATTGACATACATATATATAGCTGAAGACAATGGCTGATAACATAGATCATGGAAATGTTTAAAATCATCCATACTCCCCTGGCATTCATTGTGACTTTTTTATTTGTAATCAGAGCTTTTTATTATTTCCCTTTATTTTGAAGTTATCTGTTTACTTTAAATGAGGACTGCCTTGCAACTTGGAATCTGAGCTTTTTGGAGAATACAGAGTGTCCCCCAAAATGATTATAAAGTCAGTGTTCATTAACATACAGTTTATTTTCAAAATGTAAAAGAATCTACAGAAATGAATAACTTTTTTTCTCTATGTCTCTTTTCAAACTGATGACTGTTCTGGTCCAGGCACTACTGGCACTATGAGGCAATGGAATCACAAACATCAAGAATCATTTTGTCCAGTATTTGTGCACATTCTCATTCAATGGTTGCCTTCAATTTGTTGCCTGTTGCCAGTTTTGTACCATAAACTTTATCTTGTATGTATCCCTATTAAAAAAAACGTTTACTTAACCCATTATTTCAAGTCAGTTAAACCTGAAAAGGAGAGCAAATTGTGTGAGTTATCAGCTGATAAAGTGTGTATCCATTTGGGGGGTGCCCTGTATTTGGGAAGTAAATAAACCTGTGCTGCAACTGGGCAGTATTCTAAATCAGCGGTATCCAACATTTGGGCTTCTCTGGGCCATGTTGGAAGAAGAATTGTCTTGGGCCACACATAAAATACACTAACACTAATGACAGTCGATGAGCTAAAAAATGGTCACCAAAATAATATCTCATAATGTTTTAAGAATTTGTGTTGGGCCACAGTCAAAGCCGTCCTAGGCTACAGGGTGGACAACCTGTTCTAAATATTTCATGTACTTTGGAATGAGTTAATATCAATGATTCATAACAGTGTGCTGAGTTTTCATAAAACTGTGGTACCTCTTTCGATCATAGACTTAATTATTCAGAGAATAATCTCTCACTGCTTTGTTCCCATCAGCCATCCATTCTTCTGTATTCTTTCTTTAAAAGACCCCCAGACATTTAAAAGCCAAAATGGTAGCGCAACCTTCACTGGCTTCCTGTCCTCTGTCTTATGCCCAGAACACAAAAGAGCCCTACATGCTAACTTGCTTGTACGGTTTCATGAGGCCTTGATTCATATATTTTGTTTCCAGTCAATATGGAGTTGAAGAAAACTCCATTTATCCCTGAGAGAAAAGTGACATATTTTGAACGGACAGTGAAACCTTGTAAATACGTCTGTTCAGTTCTCCACTGGCCAGACATTCTTTACCACACTGACACCGATAAACATAGTTTCCTGTGAGAACATATGAAATGCCCACTTTCTTCATCCAAGTGCTTCGAATGACTATGGCTTTCCCATGTACCTGGGCATCAGTGTTGATCTTAAATAGAAACATTTTAATTAATATTATAAAAATATTAATCAAAAAGCCAAGATTGTTTTAGAACCTTGAACTGAGTTTTACTGTAGATACTCTACATGAAATAACTCTTAGAAACAGGGCATCCCTTCCCAAGGGATATTATTATACATTCATCATAGATTCAAACTGACTAATTTTTCAGACAGATTTTGCCCTTACAATTCTTTTGATTCTGCAATCTTTTAGTGATGATGTATCTGACAGTGTCCCTTAAATAGCTTCCAAACTCCTGATTTTATTGATTTTTCTCACATTTTTTTCACCTGTATTAATAGATACTTTAAGATGCCTTTACTGAGATGCATACCTTTGCAGTGCTGTAAACATAGCACCACGGAAACCTCTTTCTGTAGAAAAGAGTGATCAGCCATTCCGCCAAGTGCTTAAACTATTGTCTAGTTGAAAGTTAAACAAATTAGAATTGGTGTGAGATCTTTTCAGGTGCCTCTACAGCATTACACGAGTGAGTGCTCACATGTATTATCAATTCCTGGTATAACTTAGATCTTATTAGCAGGTATCTGGGGTCCTGGGAAGATTCGGTTTCTTGTATTTTGTCCTTATGTTAAAATGTACATTTCCTATCGTCTTAAAAGATTGACTAGCATTTCATTTAAAAACGAAATACAGTGCCAGCTGGCTAAAAGGGGGGGAAATCCAGTTCGTATAACATTCTCCGCTTAGACACACGCTCCCGGGGGGCGTTGTTCTCTCCGCTTTCGCTCAGCTCTGTTCTGACTAATGAAGGCAGCTGGCAGTACAGTATGGATGATCCGAGCCAGAACTGGTTCCGAAATCACCCCTTTTCCTTTTGGAGTGGGAGACCTCAGCCTCTGCTGGCCAGGGCTGGGTCCTGTGGCATCCACACAGCGGCAGCATCTTGGGCAAGCCCCAAACCCAAGGAATTCTGTCACCCCAGACTCTCCTGACACTCCTTCTCAATCTGGACTCAGCTCCTTCCCTGTTGTGACTTCAGGTCCTGGCTCTGGTAGATCAGAAAGGAGCCCCGAAATCTGCAAAATGACCAGGATTTAATTGTATCTGATCCAGAAGCAGTGAATCTGTATTGTGAGGTCTGAGCTCGTGGACCTTCTTTGGGACCGATGTTCATTTAAAGTGTTCGGTGCTTCTAGCTCATCGCCAGTCTGAGGGTAGGAGCCCAGCTCTGTGCAAAGCACTGGGGTGTGGCAGTGTAATAGCATCTTCTTTTATTGTTTTAGGGGGTTCACAATTATATTCTTTCTTATCCCTGATCCTAAGGTCTAAAATTAAGGTCAGAAAAAAACCCAAAAAACAATTCAACAAATATGAGGGCTTTCTGGAAAGTATCCAGCCATGAAATATGAAAAATAAAGACATTTATGGCTGGATTTTTTCCAGACAGCCCCATATACCAGACTTTGTTCCAAGACCTGGGAAGGTGTCAGTGAAACAAAACAGATGTAAATGCAGGCTCTCATGGACTTTCCATTCTAGAGGGGAGAAGTAGGCAGTAAACAACAAGCTCCCTAAACAGGTGAATTACACAGTATATCGGGACGTGATTTGTGCTAGGCAGAAAATGAACCAATGCCTGGGAGGACAAGGGATGGAAGGGTTTGGCTGCAGCTGAAAAGATGACTTTTGGGTAAAGACAAGTGAGCTGAGGGAGTAAGCCATGTTTCTGTCTGTGAGAAGAACATTCCAAGCAGAGGAGATACCAGGTGGGAGGCTCGGAGACAGGAAGGTGCTTATTACCTTATTCAAAACCCGTCAAGGCCTGGCAGGGAGGCCAGCACGGATGGAGAGGGGAGAGAGGGGGAGTGAACAGTGGGCGGTGAGATCGGGTTTCTACTGCAGTGTCAGGGGGAAGCCTAACTGTGCCTTGGCCCTGGGTGCTGGCAGTGCGGGCGGTGAGGACGCACCACGTGTTAGGTGTGTTTTGGGGACAGAACTAGATTTCCTGACAGATGAGGTATGGAGCATGAGAAGAGTCAAGAATGACTGCGGGTAGAGTAGATTTTGAGGACAAGATTGGGTGTTCAGTTGTATTAAATTTAGAACATGCAATATTTGAGGTGCCTACTAGATACATGAGAGCTGTCCAGACAAAAATCCAGCCACTGTCAATATGAGAAGGGGCACCTGGCTGGATACTTTCCAGACAGCCCTCGTATGAGTAGATGTCACTCTGGCATCATTTGACTTCTCTTTCCAGTCTTGGGATTGACTTTGTCTTGGCTCGGCACACACAAGGGCTTGGAAGCTTCTAGAATTTCCTTGCTACTGCACAGATATGTTAAGCTGAAAGTTAAGCCCAATTCCTAGAGCATTGCCTATAACCCCAGCCCTTAATTAGCCACACAAAAGCCTAACAGAATGCAAATTAGTGAGCGTACCTTTCTAGAACCTTGATCTTCTCATTTATTTTTTAAGAAAAGAAAATTAGCCCTTCTAAAATGTCAGTGCTTTAAGTGCTAGTAGCCACAAATCACTTGTATCATGCCTGGGAGGGTGTCATGGGAGCGCCCTCCTGGCTGGCCTGGGGTGCTTTCTCCCCTCCGTCTGGGTGTGCAGTGGGGTGGACGCAGCCCTGTCCTCTGTCTGTGGCTGTGTATGCGTGTCACTAGGCCTTGATTAAGATTAAGCTTCTTCAGGTGCATATTACTTGGGACATGTTCTTCAACCTCAGAGTAATTTCAATACAGAAATCAGTGAAAACTTATTGCAAATCCTGTAGGGTTTATTTGTTTATTGTTATCCCTGTAATATGATTGTTAATATCCATTATAAACATGCATTTAGAGGAATGTTACCCATTGACAAATACTATACTTGTAATAATAAAGGTCTCCCATCTCAAAACTTGTGTTAGAGAAGCAAATACCCCTTCGTTTTCAGAATTTAGAGCTGGTGTGAATGTTCCAGAAATAAATATCTGAATAACATTCACCTCTTCCTGAGTTCTCTGCATTTTCAGAGTTTCAAGCCAACTTCGTTTGTCCAATGGTATATAAATCAGACAGCTCTGTGGTTGCCCCAGTCTTTCATCCAGTCAAAGAAATGTAACCAACACTCTTAGTTTTCCATGTTTCATCTACTAAATGTGTACCTCCTAAAAATAAATCTTGTGTCAGCAAGTGTGTGATGAAGCTGGTGTTTATACCCTGCTTGTGTCGGTGACAATTGGTTTAGCCCCTGTGGAAGGTATCTGATGGCAGGTTTCAACGGCCATATTATGGTTAATCACCTGGACTCAGTAATTCTGTTCCTAAGAATCTATCCTGAAGAAATTGTCTGAAACATGAGAAATGTCTTCTATATAAAGTTATTTGTAATTCTTAGAAATTACAGGCTGTCTAAAAATCTATGAGCATGGGCATGATTAGGTAAATTATATTACACTCCTTCAGTGGAATATTTTCTAGTCACTTGAAATTATAATAAATACAGATTGGTGATGTGGAAAAACATGTGGGCTATCATGGTTAGAAGTAAAGCAGGACGAAAACAGCATGGTCACAGGGGTTATAAATCACTCCTCCTGAAGCAAAGGATTGCAGAACTTAAGAGTCCTTCCCATGCATATTCCTAGGAGACCTCCACCTGTATCAGTTAGATATTATGACATTAACCAGTCACCCTGAAACTTACTGGTCTAAAATCAGAGCCGCTTTCATGGCTCATGATTCCGCAGGTCAGCCACGAGGCGTGGAGTCCCTGGTGATTCTTTTGCTGGTCTTCACTGGCCTCTCATGCTTTCCTGATCAGCTGTGGGTCTACCAGGTGGTCTCACATCAGGGGCCTCGGCTGGGACAGTTGGGCAGTCCTGCCCCAAGGGGCCTCCTCTTCTCCAGCAGGCCAGCCTGGGTTTGCTGTCATAGACAGAGGTCCATGAGGAGGATGGCAGTGCCTGGAGTCTGCTGAAGCCTTGGCTTGCCCCTGGTGAGCACTCTCATCACAGTGTATTGGCCAGAGCTAGTCACAAGGCAGCCCAATTCAAGGGCGGAAATAGACTCTTCCCCTTGCTGGGAGGAGCTGCAAGGTCACATGGTCAGAGCTGTGGCTACAGAGACAAGGAGAGCTGCAGCCATCTCTGCAAATGTTCCTTCCACCCCACCAGCTCACTGAATTGTCCAGGCTCCTTTCTGTGAAGAGCTCGGTATTTTCAAACCTGATGCTTTACCTCAGGCTGAGACCCAGCCTGGCCTGTCCAGCGTCCACTTGGCAATTGCTGGGGTGCTCCTTCTGACTGCTCAGTCCTGTGCCAGGCCCATGCTTGAGGATTTTGAACTGACCTTCCGATTGGAAGAGCCCCAAAGTGCATGAGCACATGCACCCTTCTTGGATTCTCACTCTCAAGACACAGTTTAGAGAAGAGAACGAAGTTGTTAACTGGTTTGATCTTCAACAACGGAGGCTTAATCATAGTATCTGGGGCCCTTATTTCTTATTTCCCGATCAAAATCTTTGTTTCTTTTTGATTTAAGGGGGTGGAAATAAGAATAGGAAGATCTACATTTTTTTCATTAGCGCTCATTCTGCTTAATTTATTTGTTCACATTGAAGACAGGAAAATATGGGCGGATGGGCACAATAATGGCATTAATATAATCTCTCACTTCTGGAAACTGACCAATAAGGAATTGCATAGAGAGCCTTAAACTCCTAACTTTGTTATCTTTTAACTCTTAGAAGAAGCTAATGCTTTCCCCCCTTGAATCTCAATGTTGTCTCTCCTTATTTATAGAAAAATTGAAATAGTTTATCCATCAAGACACCCAAAGCTGATTTTTCAAAGTATTTCAGTTGCTTTCTGGTTTGAGTTTGTGTATTAGCCTGTAAGCCAAATACTATTTCACATCGATTACATTTTAAGCTGAATGTTACTTGCTGTGCATGGTGTATGATACTATCTGGGTGACTGATGCTTCCATTCATTAGCAGAATCAAATGATAGCTGCAATATCCTGAGTAGAGGGGGCAGTTTTTTATGTGCTGTACACCCATAACGTAAGGCAGACTGCTACCTGGTTGGCTGTTGACTGAGGCTATGTTGATTTGCATTGGGCCTTTGACCTACAGCTGCTAAAAGTAGGGGTGTCTCCCTGCCAGGAGAACACCCCTCATCTCCTTTGTCCGCTGGAACACTGAGCTAATGTCTGTGCTCTCATGCAGCATGATAAGGCGTCAGCCCAGCTAACATCTGACAGCCTTTCCATGCTCACCTCCTAGGGCGGGAGACGCTGTGTCTGGTGGGGCCGTTTTTTTTGTGTGAAAGCAGCAGGTGGTCCATCAGAAAGCATCTCATGTGTTGGAGAAAACAAATCAGGTAATAATAGGAATTTTTCTGTGGTTTCAGTTGATTTCAATGGCTCTTAATCTAAGAAACTTTTAAAAAGTGACTGCGGGGTTGGAGGGGGACCTGATTCTGGGAGCTGGGCACATAATGGGATGCATGGGTGATTTGATGTGGAGTTGTCCATTGGAAAACTGTCTGATTGTTACCAACCAATGTCACCCCATTAAATTTAACAATAAAATATAATAATATTAAAAAAAAAAAAAAAGAAAAGAAAAAATACGGCACTTAGCTTAGCATACAACAGGCACTCAAAAGTGTTTGTTGAGCTAAAGTGACATTTGCATCTTCCAGAATAGAGAAGGAAAGACACTTAGAAAACCTGCTAAGGAATCATAGGCGTTTCCCTGGTGCACACACTGGCTTGGCGCTAGATAGCTGGGTGATAACAGGTCATTACTAAAACAAGCATAGTCACAGCTTCCCAAGGGAGGTCAGGATGAGAATCTGGTTCGTGCATTTCTGCTGCCCAGTGAGGACTGGAAGTGTGCACACGGCACACTGTCACTGAGGTGGAGTGGACCTGATGACCGGGGCCTCGATGGGGAAAGGATCACATGCCTTAGATCCAGGCAGGGGACAGCAGGTAGACTCCAGGCAAGCGTTTATCAGACAAGAATCACTGGCAGTATATTGATCACCTCTTGTGTTTCTGGTTCTTCATCATCATCATCTCTTGTATTTTAATTTTCATTATAAGGATATCCCAAAATTCACGCAAGATTTGAATTTTGCATCATTTGTGCGGTAAAGTGTTGCCAATGAAAGAAAAAAGACAGCGTGACAGCTGACAGTTCAGAGTTATTAAAAATGGAGTGCTATATGAAAGAACAACACGTTTTCATTGTTGAGCAATGAAAATTTACAATTTTTAATGATAAACCTGTGTTTTCTATCAAAATTACTTCTTGCGTGAATTTTGGGACACCCTTTATTTAATCACTATCTGCATCTCTTCTATCAGCTTTTATAATACTGCAGTGATGGGTGAACTTTCAAAAGGTCAACTATGAATTTAAAAATAAATTGGTAAGGGAGTAGTTTGGCCTCATAGTTAAGGTGACTCTATTACATGTAATAGGCAATTTAATTGGTGGGATTTTAACATTATAGAATGTCTAATTTATGGTTACTCTGATTATTTTTTTAATGTCACTTAATGCTTCCAAGATTTAAAAAAAAAAAAAAAGTGACAGCGGATTTGATGAGTTTTTCTAAGACCTCTTC
This sequence comes from Craseonycteris thonglongyai, assembly GCA_004027555.1. NCBI lineage: Eukaryota > Metazoa > Chordata > Mammalia > Chiroptera > Craseonycteridae > Craseonycteris > Craseonycteris thonglongyai. The sequence continues at coordinate 14,349 of PVKE010006808.1, forward strand.
CTAGGCCAGCGCTCACCGAGGAGACAGCCATGTTCAGTCCAAATGGGAAGCCCAGTGGCAAGAAGCCGGAGGGGCTCAAGTCCAGCATCTCCCAGGCTCTCTTGGAGCTGGAGTTGAACTTGGACTTCAAAGCCCAGCTATAGGAGCTGAACATAACAGCAGCCACAGAAACTGAAGTTGGTGGTCAGAAAGCGACTATAATCTTTGTTCTTGTTCCTCAACTGAAACCTTTCCAGAAAATCCAAGTCCAGCCAGCACGTGAATTGGAGAAAAAGCTCAGTGGAAAGCACGTTGTATTTACCACTCAGAGGAGAATTCTGTTTAAGCCAATTCGAAAAAGCAGTATGAAAAGAAGCAAAAGGCTTCCAGAGGGTGCACTCTCACAGCCGTGCACAGTGCAATCCTGGGGACTTGTTTTCCTGAGTGAACCCACGGGCAAGAGACTCCGTGTGGAACTAGAGGGCAGCCGCTCAGAAAGGTCCGTTCGGATAAGTGCCAGCGGCACACAGGTGGCACTTCTGGCATCATTGAGCTCTCAGGCAAGAATGTTGGTTTTGAATTCCCAGAGTGTCAATGGTAACAATAACTAAATGAAATACCATTCACAATTAAAAACGAAGTGCTGGCCCCTAGTTCCCGAAGACTCTGACTTGCTAGATCTGGAGGGGCCTGGAACCCTGTATTTTGAAGCTGGACTGTTCGCAGGAAGAAAGGTCTGCGGGTCCTTTTAAGAGGGGCCCGCGTCAGCATCGGTGTCACGCTGCCTCTGCCAGTGCGGTGTGCTGCTGCAAAGCTTCCTGCGACCCTCGGTGCTGTGGGATCAGCCTCCAAATCAGAAACGAAGACACCCCTCCGCTGTGCTTCCAACGTGTTTGCCCCAGGAAGAAGCCACCGGCCCCCTTCCACACACGCACACACCCAGCAGGGCGCAGGCGTTTGTGGTTGCAGAGAGGCAGGAGCGAGGCTTCCAGAAGAATCCGGGAATCTCCATGTTCACACACAAGAAAATTCAACAGCATATGAATACTGACCATAGCACAGTAGGCACTCAGGGAGGCTGCAGAATTTCTAGACAGGGGGTCTTCAGGGAAGGAGAGGCGCATTCCTGGTAGGGGGGTGGCACAGGGTGGCATCTAAGGCGCTGCCCTCTTACTGTCCCAGGCTCCAGGTACAGAGGGCGGAAGCGTGATAGGCCTTAGTTTAGGGAAAATTGCGGGGTTACATCTCACTGCTGTGTGTTTCCATTTCCCCAGCATGGTTTTTCCTCCTCCTTTCTACCTCCCTCCCTCCCAGGACGCCCATTCTGCATGTTCTCACTCAACCTGGGCATCATCTCCCTGCCCTTTGGGGCCCGGCCAGATCTCCTGTCTTCACTCCTTAGCTTCCTGCCAGGTGACCCTAGGTCCTGGCTCCTGTCCTTTGTTATCTCAGCCCCCACCCACCGCCTCCAGGCCTGAAGTTCCCTGTGCTTGCAATGCTCTCAGTAACCACCATGATTTTAAAGTGGTCCCTGTGCTCAGGTGATGGCGCGCTATTCGGAAATTAGGAACATTTGAAGTTTGTGGCTTATGTTGCCATAACAGCAATAACAAGACAAAATGATTTCAATAGGTTGGCTGAAAGTTTAAGGGTGTGGGAGGTGCAGGTATAACAAAATGGTAGACAGTGCAGGAGCTGCCTGGCTGCTGGGGGCCGTGTGCTCAGGGCTGTGGGTGCCCAATGGGGATGCGGGTGCCTGCTGCCTTGGGGACCAGAACAGGGTGAGACCCAGAGGTTTACCTGCTTGGACCAGCCTAACATGTCAAGACTAGTTTGGAAACTGTTGCGTTCAAGGAATTCCTCTGAGCAGGGTTTCTTTTCCGTGTAAACACAGCCAGCAGGCTGGTCCACGGGTGAGCTTGGCAGGCCTTTGGCTGAGGACACGTTGGGGTACGATAAGTCAAGGTCCCACAAAGCACGCTTAGCGTCCTGTGCTAGTTATTAGTTATGTGGTCGGTACACTGTCTCGGCAGTGAGCGCTCTGCATCTCTCGGGGGCTCCGGGGTGCGGGAGGCCTGTCCCTGGGCTCTGCTGGCTCGTCTTCCCTACGTGACTTTCTCTGGTGGAGGCACACAGGACATGGCAGCAGTTCCAGACATTGTACCGGGACAGACCACCCCACCCCAGCTCCCTCACGTCCTGTCGCCGTCTCAGAGAAGGGGGCCTTTCCCAGAAGCCCCCAGTGGACTTCCCCCAAAGCCTCCCGGTCCAGATTTGGGCCTCGGCAGAGAATCAGTTTAGCAGGATTTGCTCAGACCAGTTGGAAGCAGCCCCTGGGGCTCCGGTGGGCTCGCCTCCAGGAGGCAAACCCTGAGCAAAATTGGGGCTCGGTTAGGAGGTGGAAAGGGGGAGATGTTTTTTTTCATGGTCACAGAGGTGTCCGCTACATGGTGTATTTTGTATTTTTCTGTGTGAAAAATTACTTGAAGTTGAGTTTCCCCACCAAACTACTCAAAGGCTAACTAGACTCAAACTGAATTTTTATATAATTTTTCTCTCCTCAAAGAAATAGCTGTTTATTCCCTTTAAGTCTTTTCACACTCACCTCAGACTCAAGCAGCCTGAAAGTAACTCTAGAGTCTAGACACATTTAACCCAATCGCTTTATATCTACACCTGCTCACAAGATAATCCCAAAGCAGTTTCAAGAAAATAAGCCGTGTTGGCCCTGTCCTCAGATGTGCTCACACATAGCCCTGGGAAATAGTAACCCACTGGACTGAGCTTTGTGAACAGTCCTGGCTCCAGCCCCTGCATTACTTTCTGGAAGACTCTGGAGGAGGGTCCTGGCATCCTAGGGGGGCTCGAGGCTCTTACTGTATTTACTTAAGAGAAAATCTCTGCTTCCACAAGACCCACGTCGCTCGTGGGCACATCAGCTCACTGTGTGAAGAGTTCTCCACCCTGGAGAGTTTTCATGTCTCGGGGTGAAAGGAGAACCTGAAGCATGTCTTCCTCCATCAGCCATGGCCCTGCGCCCCCTGTTCTTTGCAGAGTGAAATTACACAACCAAAGCTTCCTCTGCGAGGGTCCCATTTGATCTGACTTTGTTTCTGGAATTTGGACCAAGAAGAATCCATATGAAGCTAAGCATCATATTCCATTCACAGCTGAAGTCCATGTCCCAGGGGCAGAAGACAGGCAGCTGCGTGGCTTTCTCTCTTGGCATCATTTCAGCTCGTGAGCCGGCGGGCAGTTGTGTCCCTCCATCCACCACGCTGAGCGGGGACAGTGTCTGTCCTGCTGGTTGGAAGAAACAGGCCCCGAGCCCTTGACTTCGCCTTTCGGGGCCCCCGGGCCTTGCCTGCTGGCCAGCCTTCCACCTCCGCTCCCCCAGATTCGGGCCCCACCTGATCGTGCCCTTCACCCCTGAGATTGGGACCGGCTTCTGCCACAAGCTCTTGGGTCACTTCCAGGCCCTTTGCTGTGCAGGGAGTGCTGATGGGAACCTGCGCAGGCTTCGGCGTGGACCTCGCTGCCATGTTCGATGAGCAGTTTGCATGAATGGTGCATCCCAGGACGAGTGCGGCATTCTGCCACTGTCACTCCTGGGGTGACAGAAGGCCTTGCAGAGGGTCTGAAGGCCAGAGGCAGGGAGGGATGATGTGGAGAGAGAAGAGAGCCCAGGCATGAGAAGGCCTGAGCCTGGAACAGAAGGAAGGTGCCCTGTGGCTTCCACAGAGGCCTCGCCCCAGAGCCTGTGTTCCCAGGGCCCTGCGGAGCCCCCACCTGGGGCTGGGCTTCAGCCTCCCTCCCTCCCTCCCCCTCATCACGGTGTGACTGCAGCCTGACTCCCCAGGAGCCTCTGCCCCCTCCCCCTTTCCCACGTGTGCTGCTGCCTCCTCCTGAGATCTGGACAGTCAACCAGTCATCACAGCGTCACCACTCCGGCCTCTGCTTCCCCACCTCCCCACCCCCACCCCCATCCCCGGCTTGTGGCAGGACCATGTTCTCTGGGTTGGGGTTGGGCAGATCTAAAATCACATCTGGCTGATCCTGCTACCCTATTAACTGATTGCCAAACCCAGGCTCAGAACTTCCTTCTCTGGCCCAAGAAAGCTGTCTGCGAGCCTCACTCTCTCCCTCTGAAAAACGGATAAAAATAGGGCCCACCCACCTCAGAGCTTATTACAAGGATTCAAGGAGCTAATACCTGAGAGACCTTCACAAACTGTAATGCGCAGATCCATGACCTTTCTGAAGGAACTTGTTATGAGTCTCCCTGAAGATATGCAGCATCCCCTTCCGCGTGGAGCATCAGCACGCCCACCGGCCCCAGCAAAGCTCTTCTTCCACCAGATGCTGACAAAACCCGTTCAGACGCTAAAGACAATGCCGAGTCCATGTGTCCCTGTTCTCCCGCCCCCTCCTGTTCGCTGGCCACTGGCTTCTCTCTGGAGGCAGCCAGTGTTAGCATTGTTCTGGCTGTCGCTGGAGTCGCCTCATGCATATGCGAGGAGACCCTGGCCTTTCTTTCCCACTTGTCTTGTTCTGTCTTTGCCAGTCAGTTAGGATGAAAGGGGACTTTACTGTAGTTTTCATTCATATTTCCCTTACTGGAAGTGAGATGGAGCACAAGTTCCCATGTAAGAGCCGCGTGAACTTGCTTTCTTGTGAACTGTGTTCCCATTTGTTGTGCCCAGTCCTCTTTGAGGTGACATCATGCTGATGGACTTGCAGGGCCTCCTTACGAGGGACCCAAGCCCATTGTGCTGGTGGTTTACCTTTTGCTTCCATTCTTGTGGGTTGTGTCCATGCACTTTGACTTTATGTAGTTAAATTTCTGTCAGATTCTTTGGAAAGAAAGAAGAGACCTGTTCAGCCCTGAGGTGTGCATTTTAGGGACGCTGTCACCAGTCCTCATGCTCTGTCACGTGCTGCTATCCACAGACCACCACCCCTAGCCCAAGGAAGGGTGTGGGGCTGGGGCTTTGATGGGGGTGGTTGCGAGAAGCCAGGGACAGGCTGGCACTTGGACTCTTGGGGCAGACTGAAAACACAGATGAGATCTGAGCTGACAGGTCTGCCCTGGAGTGCAGACTCAGAGGCCCAGGAGATCCACAGAGGGGTTCCGGCTCCTGGAAGGAGCCCTCTGTTAAACGGGTTGGCTCAGGGTCCCCACGCCTGTCATCAGACAACCATAGGAGAATGGAAGAACTGCCCTGCTCAGTGAATTGAAATCCACACAGTTGGAGGTCAGCCACTGGGACAGGTGTCTGCAGTTCATGAACACCCCTCCTCTAGCTCGTTTTCTCCCCCATGACAAGGCCAGGCCTTTGTGGGTCATCAGTAGCCTCTCTGTCACATATTCTGTGGACTCCTAAATCCACTGTGGAGTCCTGAAACTGCGCTGGAAAAGCAGCTGAGACTCTACTCACTCTGCATCGGTGTCCCTTACTGCAAAGCCCGTGTCCCATGAGGACAGTTCTGCTGCCTGCCATGCCCGGGGCCCGGGGCAGCAGCAGCTGGGGCAGCCTTGGTTGGAGGGCATAGCAGAGCCACACATTTCCTGGGCAGGGGGCGTCACCCGGGACCTGGCCCCCATGGGGGTTCAGAAAGATTCTGGGCCAGTTCGCCAGCGGTGGGGTTGTTCTCTCAGGAGCGTCCAAACCTGTGATGGCGCACCGGCTTGTCTGGACCGGCAGCCGAAAGGTTTGCTCAGGCTGCCACTGTCGACTCTTCTCCACCCTTGATCTCCCCTCCCCGCCCTTTGGCCATTCTCTTAAAGCCGGATTCTAATCTTTCTTTGAAAAGAATATTTCTCAAAAGAAATGTTCTCTCCCTCTGTTAGACACTGCTGCAGCAAGACATGAGCCAGAGGCTTTGATCTCGTAGGCATCGTTTTTAGTTTGATCTTTTGATCTAATGTTTTGTTTGTGTGTACTTAATAGTTCACTTCCAAATCACCAAAATAATCAGGTCAAAACAGACAAATACTTGCAAAAGTAAGCCCCGTGGCCATGCTCTGTTGTAACCCCTAACAGAGTGCCATTGCGTTGCTCTTTGCAGCTGGCATTGTTTCTCACCTGGCAGGAGGTGAAGAAGAGAATTTTTCAGCCTCCTCCGTAGCAGTCCCCAGAGCCTGAACAGCCAGTGACGCATCAGTCACTCTGCTTTGTCACGGTGCTGTCCTCACGTTCCTTGTAGGAACTAATGGACCAGTTGCTTCTTCCGAGCATTCGCCAAGCCCCACAGACTGCTCGGGTTTGCCCGTGCCTTGCTGCGAGGGTTGTGGACGGCCTGGTTCACTCTTTTCCAGCCCCACTGGGATGTGGGCCCTGAACCCTGGTAGTGAGTGTGCAGAGCCCTCACGCCTCGGTCATTCCCTCTGGAACTATGGGTGAGCAGAACAGGGCATCTAGGCATCAGAGTTGGGGAGCTACAATGGACGTGTCTTTTTCCTGCATCCTTCACCTTCTCTGCCAACACAAAGATAGGAGTCTCAGGCAGGCGCAGCGTGAGGTACAGAACACGGGGCGAGTCCAACACATTGGAGCCACCCAGCCCTGCGGGGTGGGATTCACTGCCCTGCTCGCTGAGGTTTCAGAAACCCAAGTGAACTGCAGTGAATCAAGCCCACCAGAATTTTTATTCTCATTCAGTATAGTGAGTTACGTCTTCTAGGCCAGAGCCTGTAATTAACATGGCTATCTATCTCTGTGCCAAAATATTCTCATGAGGAAGAATTGAAAACTGGTTGCCAGCCATCTTTAAATCCATGAGAGGGGCTGCAGGCCTTTTATTTTTAAAGATAATTAACCTATGCTTTTTGGAGAAAACTATTATCACTGCGACTGAATAGCAATGTAGTATTGTCTGTCTGTGTTGTTAGGCACCCCAAAAATATATGGCTAACTAATGCATGTGCACACACATAAAAAGGAAAAACTAGAAACATTTCAGGTATCCAGCAATAGAGAAATGCCTAGATAAATTTGTGACATGTGAGCATTGCAAATTAATACATAAGGGCTTCCACTGCAGGGTACAATGGAGTAATAGGGCACAGATTTGCAAAACAAGCAAAAAATCCTGTAACAATGGTTTTCAAGACACTGGACTTCAGGCAGTGAAAGACAGTGATTCCTGAGAGACAGAACGAGGTGAACGCTGTGATGGCCCCGGTGTGCTGCCTGGAGCATCTGCAAGCCCCAGTACATGGAGGGGGAACTGAGGCTGAGCCCGGAAGATCCCCTGAGTTGAGGAGACAGAGCTGAGAGTCCAGGGGGATCTAGGCAGCCAGAGCTCACGAGACACAGTCCTGGGAGGAGAAAGACTTTGGTGATCTGCAGATGGCCGCAATTGGGTAGTCAGCAGAGTACTGGTCAGTGCGGGTGTGTGAGGCAGGGAATGAACCGTCCAATGGGATGAAAGGAAACAGTGCCCAATTCTCTACCCGGCCAGGAATAGTGCCTGCCCCCACCAGTCAGACTGAAGCGTGTCCTGATCCACAGGCCTGGGGGAGGGGGCACGGAAGCACCTTGCTTCAGCTGAGGGGAATACTAGCCATCCATTCTGCAGGACTCCCCGCCCATCTAACACATCAAAGAAGCAAGACCCCAGTGGATCAAAATGTTTCCAGTACTCCACCTGCATCCCACAACAAAATCAGGAATACTTATAGGAATACAAAACTAACAAGCAGCAAGGTAAATTTCATAATATCTGGCATCAAAATGGCAAGGTATGCAGAGAAGCACCATTCATCTAAACCAGGGGTCTCCAAACTTTTCAGCCCGTGGGCCGCATTAACTATCAAACAGCAGTTTGGGGGCCGACTACACACTCGAGGTCCAAATAAAAAAGAATCAAAACATAGATGTTGTTTTTAATTATTTATTTAATATTATTTTATTCCGATAAAAAGGTCTCCACGAGCCAGATGAGAGGGCCTTGCGGGCTGCATCTGGCCCGCGGGCCGTAGTTTGGAAACCCCTGATCTAAACCAATCCAGGGGGAAGCTGGGATGGCTCAGTGAGTTAAGCGCTTGCTTTGCAGGAGGATCAAATCCCGGGGGTGGACCCATATGCTGAACTGGGGAGTGCCCCCAGTTTGGTTGTCACTGGGGTGAGACCCTAGCCTATTCCTGCCCTGTGCAGCCCCACTCCCACCTGTGGAATGAAACTATATGGAAAAACCAATGATGTGCAACTATGGAGACTGTTCTGGGCCCTCCCCATTCTCTCTATCTCTGTCTCTGTATCTCTCTCTCTGTCAAAAACAATAAAAATAAATCTTAAAAAAAAAAACAACAATCCAGAACTGGAACAGAAATTAGAATTAGCAGGCAAGGATGTTAAAAGTCATTACAGCTACATTCCCTGTGCTTAAAAAGTTGAGCAGAGATAGACATGAATATAACTTTAAAGACCCAACTGCAACTTTTGGAGATGAAAAGAATAATGTCTGAGGTGATACACATAATACATGGATAGGATTAACAGCAGATTAGACATTGAAGAGAAAAGATTAGTGAGCTTGAACACATAGACACTAACAAAATGAAACACAGAATTTAAAAAGAACAGTAAAGAGCAGCAGTAAGCTTTTGGATAACTTCAAGTGGCCTAAAATATGTATAACTGGAGTCCCTGGGAGAAAGGGGTGAGCCAGGCATCAGAAATATTTGAAGAAATATGGTAGAAGTTTTTGTAAATATGATGAAAAGTATAAACCCTCAGATGCAATATGCTCAGTGAACCCCAAGCACAAGGAACACGAAGGAAATGAAACCAAGGCACATTACAATGAAATTGCTCAAAGCAGTGATACAGAGAAAACCTAAAGCAGCCAGAGGAAACAGAAAATTATATACAGAGGGACAAAGAGAAGGATGGCAACTTATTTTGTTTTAGAAACAATGCAAGAGAGAAGACAGCAAGTCACCCTCTTTAAAGTGCTAAAAGGAAAAACTGTACACTTCGGAGTCTATTAATATATCCAGCTAAAAATACCTTCCAAAATTAAAGGTGGGGAAAAAAGACATTTTCAGATATAGAAAAATGGGAAGAATTCATTACCAGCAGACCCACACTGCAAGCAGCCCTTCCACAGGAAGGAAGATGGTACAGATGGAAATCTGTATCTACACAAGGAATGAAGACCACCACAAGTCATAATGCCATTCCCACCCAAAGTGTGTGCGAGTTCATAGTAGCTCTATTTGTAATATTTGTAATAGCACACAGCTGGCTTTCAGAATAAGTGAGGCTAAGTTTTCGAAAGCCATAGCTTAGCGCCCCCCCCCCCCCCGCACACACTTTATTCGCACGTACACCTGGCCACATGGGGTGGGTGGCAGGAAGCCTCACATCCTCTTAGATGTCCAGGCGCCGCCGCTGCCACCGTCAGCGCCAGCATGGCCCCTGCTCCCCGTAAGCTGGCTGATGGGAGCAAGAGTGGTTTTACGGAGCCGGGGGAGTGAGAGAGGGTGCTGCAGCCCTTCTGTCAGGAGCAGGGTCCTCCTTTCTCCTCGCCAGGGAAATCCTTTCCTCGGCGTCACTTTATTTCTGGGCCTCTGTTCCTGAAAGACTTGCGTTTGAACGGGGCTCGCGGAGCACTTGTAAGGCGTCAGCGCTCTGCCTTGTCTGCTTGCGGAATGCTGAGTCTCAGGCATCCATACTGGGAGCCCTCATGGAAAATGTGACGCGCCGTGATCCGGGCTGTATGTGGATGGCCTACCCCTGAGCATTCTCCCAAGGAGCCCGCCTGGGTGAGGGGGCCTCACTTGGTCACAGGGCTTGGGGACCGTGACTCTCTGGCCCTCCCTGCTCCACAAAGAAGTGTGAGCAGAGTCGGCAGCCAGGCCGAGGCTTTCCTAGAGGCTCCACAAGAGACTCGCTTGGACCAAAGCTTTGGTACCGCTTGAGGTGCCAGGGGGGCCCAGGCCACGAGTGCTTGCACGTGGTGGTCACGCCTCCCTTGAGTCCAACACCCGAACCCTGCTCCAGCACCTGCGGCTCTGCGCTTGCCCGCCCCCGCCGCGTCCTCACAGGGTCAGGGGCTGGGGCTGGGGCTGGGGCTGGGGAAGCGGCCAGCTCCGCCTGCTGCGGCCTCGGCCAGAGCAGCACCCAGGCCCTGTGATGCGGCCGGGATCCAGTGAGTTCTGTCCCGGGGCCAATTTGACACTTGTCCAGGAGTCTCCTGTGCACAGCCGCTCTGCTCAGCTACACTGTGGTCCTTCCAGCTCGCCCCGGAGCCGGCTTGTCTGGGGCAGCAGACTCCTCCTGAGAGCCTCTCCCAGGCCCCCACCCAGATCCTCGTCAGCACCCAGCTGGCCGCAGGGATGCTTAGGGGTCAGCTGACAACTGACCTGTCTCTCTTGAGGTGGAAGCCCAGGGGTCCTTCCTTCCATGGCTTGGCCTGGGGCGATGGGGGGGGGGGGGCGGATCTCTCAAATGCTGCTCATTTTCTCAAAGTGGCCACTGTTGTTTTTTTTTAAGATTTTATTGTTTGAGAGAAGGTGAGAGAGAAAGAGAAGGGGGAGGGACCAGAGCCGTCTCCATAGTTGTCCAGCATTAGTTGTGACAGTTTTACTCCACACAGGTGGATGGGCGCCTCCTGCATCAGACACAAGGACCTTCACTGCCATCTCAGTGGTTACCAGTTGCACCGCAGCTGAGCATGGGTTTGCACAGGCCGGGTCCGGGATTTGCTCTTTGGACCTCGCCATTGCAAAGCAAGCGCTCAGCCTGTGGTGCTATCCCAGCCCCCCCTCAAAGTGCTCTCCCTTAAAATGCGTCCGAATGAAGCCTGGCCCTTGTGATCAAGCCCCTCCATAAAAACAGCAGCCGCCCTGGGCGTGGGCCACTTCGCAGGCGGCTCGATCTGGCCTAAATTTTGACTAATAGTGCCTGATGGCTTTAACCATGGAAACCAAATGTGCTTTAATCTTCTTTTTATTTCATGTTTCTCCCAGTTTTATCAATGTGAGGACATTTTAGCAGCCCCTCCTGTTTCCTCAGTCCCGCAGGATAGGAGGAAGTTTGGGGATAGCAGGCAGAACATGCAGCGGAACACTCTTAGCTCAGGTGTGTCCCCGGCTTCTGTCGTGGCTTTGTCTGTGTCTGGCCTGTTCACACATGTTGAGGGGGCTGCTGAGGTGATGGTGAGCCTCATGGAGGTGTCAGCCGTTGAGTCCTGCAAGTGTGTATACACCCTCCCTACTCCACAGCCCCCAGCACACAGTAGGTGTTCAGCGTATTCCCGACCACAGCATCATACCAGCTAGAATTTGTAGGACCCTTTACCGCTGCCGCTCGTCTCGTGCCCTCTCGTCGCCAAACCAAGGCCTGGGCGGTGGGGCTTGGGGTCACTCTTCTCAGCCTAGAGGGACTTGCCCTATGATTGCCGTCACGTTCCACACGCTTCTATGTGTTTTACTTAACATTATGTGAGGAGCACTTCCCTGATTGTCTTGAGGGCTGAGTCACAGCAGGGTGGTTAGTGGCTGGCGGTGTCCTCACGTGGGCCAGTGAGGACTTGGGGGATGGAGGGGGCTGTGGGGCGTGGTAAGCCTTGTTGACCTGACACTGCTCTACTTTGCCCCCACCCCCACCCCGCTCCCCGTGAAAGCGGAAGTTCAGGGAAAGGGATGGAACTGGGCACTGCTAAGCCACTTCTGTCTAGTTCTTTCCCACCTCAAAGCCCCGCCATTACACACACATGCGCGCACTCACAACTACAAATTCAGTGGTTCTCTTGTCAAATAGACATATCAGCATGAGCACAGCACAGCTGGAGTCTGAGGGTCCTCTGAGATTTGAATGGATCAAGTCTGCATATGTCCACTCACACAGTTCCTCACTCCCTGTGACCTGTACTCACACTTACCAAATCACACACTGGTTGGTCCCTGCCATGAACAATTTCCCTCGAGAGGAAATGATTCCAGCCGTGTGCCAGGATTGACATCCTAGAACCACTGCCTGGGAAACCTGTTCCCTTACGCTTGCCTTTCTGAGCACTGGGTTTGGGTCCCCTGGGGAGAACGGTACGGCCTGGTCCTGTATTTCACCAGGACTTTCTTGAGGCTCACCTCTGCTTTGTGCTCATATCCACAAGAGGTCCATAATCATAATTCTTTGCCAATTAAAACTGTTTTTTCCTCACTTATTTTGGACCTGGCTGTTGTAGTTAGTTGGATTAGGCCTAAAAGATTTCCCAAACCAGCTATTTTCTGTTCAACATTTGAAACTGACTGCATTTAATGGCCAGAAACTGATGTAATTATGAACAATTTCTAAGCAATAATGAGAGTTTTACTGCCCCACAGAGAGCTGAGAGAATTGGCTGGCCTAAAATGAAGAGGGTAGATATGGATTATTTTCTTATGGGGTAAAAAACAAACAAATCCTCAGCAGCCTTTCCCATGGCTCTGGTATGGACTGGAGTTTGGGTAGGAGAGGTGCATGGGGGACAAGCCAGGCTAAGGAGTGCACAGATCCCAGGAGGGGGATAGAACAGAGAGGTCGAGTGAAAGAAGCAGGCCCTCCACACTGGGCTGTTCTCAGTGCGGTCAGTGCTCCGGTGCCCTCAGGTGTCTGCTCAGTGTGCATGCCTGTGCTTGCTTCCTTCCCAGATCCGACGCATCAGCTGAGGGGACATGCCCCCAGTGCCGACCCCAGCTATGGAGGCTGTGTCAAAACACTGTTGGGAAGAGAAGGGGTTTTAAAGTTGGGGGACTGGTCATATCTCAGTGCTGCTGCTTGTTGGCCAGGTAGCTTTGTCACACAAGCCCTTTTAACCTCTGTTTTCTATTCTGTACAATGGGCATAGTAGTACTTCATGTTCAAGGTTGTCTAAAGCAAGATAGTATGTTTGGAAGCACTTGAACGCTGTTCTCTGGACCACCATGGGTACTCGGACATGTTCATTTCCTTTAATGACCCAAATCCCAAGCTCATTTTATTCCAAGGCCTTTTGGCTCAGTTAGTCCTCTGGGCAAAGGTGAACCCCAAGTTTGTACCTGAAACCTAGGTTTTGTCAGCTTCGCCCACACACACTTGCCGTGTGCACACTCCCTCCTGCCCCGCCCCAGCCTCCTTCACCTTGAGTCACTATTCCTGATGCTGCCACCTCCCCACCCTCAGTGCTGCTGGGGTCTCACCGCAGTGAAAGCTGAACGCAGTCCCAGGCAGAGCCTGGCCGAATGCCCCTGCAGTGGCCCACCTAGACCCAAAGGCACCGCGCCTTGTGCCCAGTTATGTTCAGGGCGGCTAGTGTAGTATCTGTGTGCCCTGCAGAGACCCTGTGTTCTGGGGCTCTCAGCCAAATATAGGGGGGCAAGGCTTTGTGACTGGACCTGCTTCGTCTGCAAGACCCTGCCTCTTCCCTGGAGATGTCCCAGCGTAGGTGCCAACTGGATCCCCTCCCTCCTGGTGATCTGCAGATCTGGGGGCAGGAATCCTTAGGGATACCTCCAGATTTCTTTCAGATCAGCCCCCTGCTTACTAGCCCCGGTCAGAGGGGCCTCACTTGCTTTTGTTGAGGAAGAGAGACAGTTTCTAAATGGACTCTGGGAAGGCACAGATACCCCCCCAGGAGGCTGCCGAAGCCTGTGCGTGGGAACCACGCCGTCCCGCCCACCTGGCCGCGCTGCGCACATGGGCTGGCAGCAGAGCGGCCTGTGTGATTTTGGTGGTGCTCTAACCTCAGGGAGACCCAGCACGAGCACTGCAGCGCCAGGTAGGACGTCGGGGCGGCAGGCACTCCGCATTCCACCGCGCAGACCGGAGCTGCTGCCCCAGATTCCATCCTGGCGTCTGATGGCGAGGAGATAGCCTGTCTCCATACCATCTGGGAGAAATGGCTTTGAAGTAACATAAAAACCTCAGCCGAAGAGGAGACAAAGTATATGTTAAGAGAACAAAATACAGGGGCTGTATGGATAGGTTTAGTTTTGAAATTTAAACTCTCTGAAGTCAAGTTGTCATAGTGACCTGCTTGTTTTTGCTTGTATTTCGGAGATCTGAAGGCCCCAGCATTAAAATAATCCCCACCTGTGCGGAGTGTGCCTCTGTACCAACAAGCGCCGCGGCACACCTGGGCTGGGGGCCCCGTCCGCTTCCGCCCGGGTTCTTCCCGGGCCCCTCGGAGCTGCCTGGGCTTGTGCAGAGGTGCTCACGGCGAGGCTCCGTGTTGCCACACACATGCAGGACCCCAGTGATCCAGACGTGTTTATGCATGCTCACAAACTAGGGCCACGCCTGCCCGGGCCTGACTGAGCTGCAAACCCCAAGCCACTTGTCCACAGAGCAGCCCAGACCAGCGCGTTTAAAAGCTTCCTGAGGGTGATGCTGTGAGTCATATTTATGAGCATAAATCCAGGATGAGCACGTTCTGCTGTACACACTTTTCCAGGCCCCAGGGAAAGTGCCGGCACCAGGCCGGCTGTGTCCCTCCGTGGCCACAAGCCATTGTCCCCTGTTCTCCCAGCCTCATCCACCAACCAAGGAGGCCGCAGGACGCCAGGTCACCAGGCCGGGAGATGGCTCTTGTCGCGGTTTGCAGTGGGGAAGCTGAAGCCTGGAGTCAGGGCATCCAGACTGTCCCGCAGGGGTTGTGTGTGGAGCCCCCACCTCACAATTCGTGAACCTGCTGGCAAATTGAGGGCTGGTTCCAGAAGACACTGCCAGTGTTTTGGTTATACCGGGTGACACACGAATGCTGACTGACAGGCCACCGTGTTAAACTGACCCTGGCAGAAACCTGAATGAACTAGTGTGTTTGCCCAAAGTACATTAGCAACTTTTAAATACAAGGTGTGATCAAAAAAGACAGTGAAAGGGAAGCCAGATGGCTCAGTGGGTTAAGCGCTCACTTTGCAGCTCCGGGGACCGAGGATCGAATCCTAGCCCCGGCCTGTGTGGAACCATGTGCTGAACTGGGAGCTCCCCCAGTTCAGTTCTCTCTCTGTCTCTGTATCTCTCTCTCTCTCTCTCTCTCTCTCTCTCTCTCTCTCTCTCTCTCTCTGTCAAAACCAATAAATGATTAAATAAATAAAAGTATCTTTAAAAAAGACAGTGAATGTTTAAATATAAAAGTATTTATTACAGTAAATAACACATTGCCATTAATCTCCCTCACAGCACTCCCCTCCTTTTCAACACACTCATCCCATCATTCTTGCCACTTTCGGAAGCAGTTCTGGAAGTTTTCTTTCATGAGCGTCTTTAGTTGAGCTGTCCTGTCCGCCTCAATGTCCAGAATCGATTCAGGTCACTTGTCGCTGCTGGTATGGTAATTTCTGTCAAATGAAAAAACTACTGTGTGTTCATCCACCTTATTCAATGGATCAGGCACCATGTGATTCTGTCTGTTCCTCAAAGTCAAAATGACCACAGAAGATAAATGCTTTGAATTGATTCTTCTTCTTTTTTAAGATTTATTTTATTGTTTTTAACAGAGACAGAGAGAAGTTGAAGTTTTCCACATGGTTTCATTCCACACAGGTGGGTGGGGGGCTGTGCAGGACAGGAACTGGGCTGGATGCCTCCCACATGGGAAGCTCACCCCCTTTAGCCAGGGGCCAAACCCCGGGGGGTGGAGTGAGAACCGAACTGGGGGCCTCTTGCATGGGAAGCACACCCCAGTTCAGCATATGGATCTGCACAGGCAGGAACCGGGATTCAATGCTTGGTCCCCAGGGCTGCAAAGTGAGCGCTCAACCCACTGAGCCATCCCTGCTCCCCTGAATTGATTCTTTAACCTTCAGTTTTAATCTATGCCCTCATATTTAAGGTATGTTTCTTATAAGCAGAGTATAATTGTGTTGTATTGTATTTCATTTACAAGTGTATCTGGTATGCAAGTCTTAGTCTTCTACTTGTAGAATTTTGTAAATCTACATTTAATGTAGATATTAATATATTGGGGCTTCCATTTATAATATTACTCTTGATTTCTGTTCTTTTTTCCTTCCCTCTTTGGGTTTGTCTTGCTCTTCTTTTTCTAGTTTCTTAATATGAAAGCTTGGATTATTGATTTGAGACCTTTTTTTTAATGTAAGTACTTAGTACTATAAATTTCGCTTTAAGTACTGCTTTAGCTGCATCCCACAAATTTTGATATATTGTATGGTCATTTTCATTTAGTTAAATACTTTCTAGTTTTCCTTGGGATATTCTCTTTGATGATCATTAGATTATTGAGGGTTGTATTGTTTAATTTCCAAGTGATTGGAGATATTTCTGTTATCTTTGTTATTGAATTCTAGTTTAATTCAATTATAATCAGAGACTATAATTTTTAATGGTTTCAGTTCTCTTCAATTAGTTAAGATTTGTTTTATGACCCAGAATATTGTATACGTTGGTGAATGTTCCTGGAGTCCTGGGGGGTGGGGGTGGGGGAGCAATGTGTATTCTGTTTTGATAGGTTTTGTGCTCCACAAATGCCAATGAGATCCAGTTGGTTGTTCAACTCTTCTATATCTTTGCTGATTTTTTTTTTTACTCATTCTATCTATTGCTATGAGAGTAGTTTTTAACTCTCCACTATACTTGTGGATCTGTCTGTTTTTCTTGTTTTTGCTTTGTGTATTTTTCATTTCCATTATTAGATTCATACATGTTTATTGTTATATCTTCTTGGTAATAGAATCAAAATGTTATCCGAAGGCTGTCTGGAAAGCAGCCATGTAATATGAAAAATAGAGGTATTTATGGCTGGATTTTTTTCTAGACAGCCCTCCTATTCACTGTTTATCCCTGGTAATTTTCTTTGTTCTGGTCTACTTTGCCTGATAGTAATATAGCCACTCTAGCTTTCTTTTAACCCTTTTAGTGCGATGGGCTAATATATCAGCTTTTGCATCTCGCGCGAAAAGTGCAGCGGGCTGATATATCGGCTCATACGTAGACCATAGTTAAAAACACTATAATTTATTATACTTTTTCTTGTATGATGTATGACTGAAATAATTACATTTCTTTTTCAGACAATGTAAAAGAATAGTATTACTAATTAATTCAATTTATACAAAACTAAAAAAGCCTCATATGGATATCTAAAACAATAACTTCATAACGTTTTTTTCCTAAAGTGATACGTTTTATTAAATTACCCTTCGCATTTCTCGCTAGTGCCGCTGGCAGAAGGTAGCACTAAGAGGGTTAATTCACATTTGCATGGTATATCTTTTCTCAACCTTTTACTTTTAACCCCAACCTATCTCGCTGTATATGAATTAATATGCTTATACACAGTATATAGATGGGTAATATTTTAATCACCTAAAAAATCTTATTTACTACATTTAAATTGTTTACATTTAGTGTAATTCTTGATTTATTAGGATATAATGTACCTTTTTTTACTTGATGTTTGTTTATCCCATTTTCATTTTCTTTCCTTCTAAAAAGCTATTTAACATTTTTAGTATTACATTTTGTAACCTATTACATTTTTACCATCTAGTGTATTTTTACTATCTCTTTGTATTTTTTTTTAGTAGTTGACATTGGGATTATAAAATATTTTACTTTTCACTTATAATCAATATTTTATCACTTAAATTGCAATATAGGAGCCTTCCAACCTATGGGTTCCGTTATCCTTCCCCCGTTTTGTTCTAGTTTCCTTTTGAATGTATTACCTCTATATACATCAGAACCCTGTCAGACGATATTATAGGTTTTGCTTTTCTACCATCAAACATTATTTTAAAGAAAGAGGATGTTCTGTATGTTTACCCAGATATTTACCATTTAGTTGCTTTCCTTTCATTGCTAATGCTCCAGGTTTTCTTCTGGTATTATTTCCTTTCTCTCTGAAGAATTTCCTTTAGCAATTCTTTTAGAACAGTTCTGACTCTATTTTCCTTCATATGAGAATGTCTTTATTTCACTTTAATTCTTGAATATTTTTGCTAACATAGAATTTTAGTTTAGTAGTTCTTTTTTTTAAGATTTATTTTACTGGTTGAGAGAAGATGAGAAAGAGAAATGGGGAGGGCCCAGAGCAGTCTCCATAAGTTGTACATCATTAGTTGTGACATGATTTCATTCCACACAGTGGGTGTGAGGCTGTGGCAGTGGGAACCGAAGCAGGGGCCTCCTGCATGGGAGGTGAGAACCTTCACTGCTAAGCCATCCTGGTGGTTACCAGTTGCACTGCAGTCCAGCATATGGGTTTGAAGGGCCTGGGGCTGGGCACTGAACCCCAGACCTCAGATTGTGAAGCAAGCACTCAACCACTGAGCTATCCTGGCATCCCCAATAGTTCTTTTATTACTTTAAAAATATTTTATCACTTTCTTTTGACTTCATTGTCATGAGAAATCCACAGTAATTCAAGTCATTGTTCCCCTATAAGTAATGCATCATTTTTTTTTCTACTTGCTTTCAAGATTTTTTGTCTTTAGCAAGTTTGATTATGATGTGTTTTTGTGTGGATTCTTGGGTTTATCTTGTTTGAGATTTTCTTAGGTTTCTTGAATCTGTAGGTTTATGTCTTTCATCACATGTGGAATAATTTTAGCCGATTTCCTTAATTACCTTTCATCCATTCATGCTGCTCTCTTGTTCTTGAGTTGCAATGACCAACCCTTTTGTGATTGTCCCACTGGTCCCTGAGGCTCTGTCCATTTGTGTTTTCAACTCTTTGCTTCTGTTACTCAGATTGGATCATTTCTGTTGATCTGTGTTCAGGCTCATTGCCTTTTTTCATTCTTTTAATGAGTCCATTCGGTGTGGTTTTTAAAACATGTTGGTCATAATTTGAGCTCTAAAATTTCCATATGGACTCATTTTATGGAGGGGCTGGGTTAGGAGCCCGGGCTTGGTCAGTGCCCATCTGTGCTCCTAGCTCTGAGAGTCTACAGTCTGCACGTACTGCTGCAGTCAGGGATGGCTTTGTGTTTTCCTGTTTCTCCCAGGACTGGTGCACTTAGCAGGGGGCACACTTCCCAGGAGCCCTGATGCCATTATCGATGTGGCTTCTCTCAGACTTATCTCCCAGATCACCAGGGACCTGGAATCATGATTCTTCCATTCATAGGAAGAAAGTTGTGTTGGGCTCAGGGCATCGAGGACACAGGAACCCACCAGGTCCTGGCAGTGACAACTAGAACGTCCGTTAAGTGGAAAGTTCAGGCTTCTAGGACACAAAGCCTCCTGAGGGACCTATGGAAGGCCTTGCTCTGACCTGGCCCATCGCCTTGTGCCTAGCCCGATGGTCACCCTGTGTGCCTCTGTTCCTGTGGGCAGCAGCGTCCTGCGGGGTGGGCACGAGTCAGGCTGGGCCGCTGACCCTGCTCCTCCCTCTCTTGCAGATCACCACCAATGGGAAGCACCTGGAGAGCCTCAAGGGCGCGGGTGGCCTCTTGCGGGCCCTGCAGTCGCTGGCCCCGGCGGGGGGGTAAGTAGCCCCTGGGCCACCCTCTTTTCTCCTCTCCGGTCCCCATCCCCCCTCCATAGCAGGACCACCATCTCCCAGGCTGCTAATGCCCACTGAGACTCCTCCCAGTGCAGGATGCACACTCTGCCGGTGAGGTGGCCAACAGAAGGGAGAGAAGTAGCATGTCTTTGCCTTGTGGGGGCAGCAACACCGCAGTCTACACCGAATAGAGAGGAGGGTGGATGGTGACCCGAGCATTGTGAGAAAGGCAGTACCCAGCCTGGGGACTGTGCCCCCATCCGCAGCCCTGCCCAGAGGCACCGTTCTCAGCACCACGCAGGGGAAGGGGCTGGAGGCAGGGCCTGGGCCGGGTCAGAACCGGCAGCTCAGCCCACCCTACAGACCAGGCTGCCTTCCTTGGCCAGATCTTTTGGGGGTCGGGGGGAACATGGAACCTACGGAACAGACGATCTGGCAGTGTGAGCTTAGGTCAGCTTCCTGTCTTCAGCTCTACAAAGTGTCTAGATCTAGGGCATCGCAGTGGGCAGCCTGGTCACCGAGGAGCCGTTACCCACTGTGAAGGTGGGAGCTGGTATCTGCCAGCCCTGCCCACAGTGGTGCTGGCGCTCAGTGGAACGAGGGTGGGAGAGACATGCCCCCTGAACTTGAGAACTGGCTGCAGGTGGCGGGGGTGGCGTTTACAAGAACTGCGTGCGGTGGAGAGAAAGCCATCCGCAGGCCTCCGGGCCGCAGTCCGCTGGCGCGGTGTAGAGCTCACTGCGCATGACAGCGCCGAGCCTGGCGTGGGGTCTGGGCTTGGCAGGTGTGACCAGTGACTCAGCGTGTGTAGTCACCCTCCTCGGCGGTGCCCCCAAGGCTGAGTGAGGGGGTGTAGGTTGTGGTGGCTGCTGCCCCCACCCTGGGGAGGGGGCCCCGCCTCCTAAGGGCATAGGGCCCACCCTGGGCACAGCGCCTGGCATTTCCTAGTAGTTTCTGCTTCTGCTTCTGGGTGTTGTGGGTGGGTATTGATTTGAAGAAAACCACATGATTGAAGCTTTGCTGAAAAGGTGAGTCTGTGGTGAAGGCTGAGCACCAGCCACCCTCTTGTCATTTAATCCTGGATTGCAGGGGATGGGGCATCCTCTCCTGACCTCCCCCACCCCCTTTCTTCTTTAGGTTAAAACAAAAACGGTAGGTTCTTACCTGCCTTTCCTGTGAGGGGAGGGGAGGGACAGGCCAACTTGGGTGGGAAGGGTCCTTCACCCTGCTCAGCCCTCGGTCCCAGATGCTGTGAGAAGCACGCGCTGCCCATCGGCAGGGAGCTGGCCCCGTGCACGTGGCCCTGACGCCGCCTCTGGGTGGCCATGGGGCGTGTTGGGAGGGGCGGGAGCTGCAGCCAGCAGTGAGCGGATGGCAGGGTTCTCAGCTCCATGTGGCTCTGTCGTGGGGCTTCTGGGGGGCAGCAGGGCGCCTCCAGCAGCCTGGTCTCAACCACATGGCCGCCGTCCTGCAGGACCGCTGCTGGGCAGAGCGGATGCGCGGCCCGTCTCCTGACCGGCTGCGACCCGCCTCTTTGATGGCTGTGTGGCAACAGCCCCACGTCGGCGCGGTCAGGAGTGTTCCACGCGCTAACGGTGTGCGTCCAGGCGCGCTGCTGCGTCGTGTTCTTTGCCAGCAGTTGTGAAGGCCCAGGTTTAAGTGTGTCTCAATTTGCTCCGGTACCAAAGTTTCCATTTTAAGCTCTTCATTGTCCATCCACACTTATGAGAACAAGAAGCCCAAAGCTCCTGGCTGACGGGCCAGGAAGTGACAGCACGGGCCCCAGAGCCGGCGTTAGCACAGCCGCGGGCAGGTGCACGGGGGGCCCCAGAGGGCAGCGGGGCAGCGTGGGCAGGCGCGGGGCGGGCCCCAGAGGGCAGCGGGGTGGCCGCCGTCTGAGTTGCCTCACAGGGCAGCCTCAGTGAATCTGGCTGAGGTGGGTCAGATGCTGAGTGGTGGCCGGGCCAGCTCATGCCTCGTGTCAGAGTGCTGGCAGGGCCGGTTCCGGGGGGTTCTCACCTCACAGCCTGGGGATCTTGTTTCTGCTAAAGATGCTGCACTGGGGCAGCTCTAGGAAGCAGCTGGCTCATCAGACACCAGCCCCTTTGAGGGAGGAGGCTCTACCCTGAGACGTCTAAGTGTTTCTACTCTGGGTTTTCTCACAGTTCATCTGCTGACAGCACGGTGGCTTCCTTGGCCCTGGAAATCCTCCAAGCTGTTGGGCACTAGGCAAGAAGGCACTGAACACAGCCCATCCTCCGCTACACAGGCACCGTCAGCTTCCCAACACATTCGCCACATCACCACCCACAGCTGGATCTGGACCTAATAAAGGCAGTTTGAACCCAGAACCTTCTGGCTGAGGTGTTCTCACTCTGAGCCGTAGAGCACTGACTCAGAATAGAGCCCCTCGGTACCTGAGGACACATCTGGGAACCCCAGGGTTGCTAGCTGTTTTCAGAATGTTCTTTTCCTCTGTGTGGGCCTGAGCTGCCCATGCTGGACACGCGGGGGAGCAGCCGCAGCCCCCAGCCCACCTGCGCCTGTCACCCTCGCTCCCTGCGGACACTTCACAGGCAGGCCCAGGCCTGCAGGCTCCCCCAGCACAGCCCCAGCACAGCCCCAGCGCACCTTTGGAAGCTCGTGCTAGCCTCTTGTCTTCCTCCCACTTCTGCCTGCCCAGCTTCTTCATTTCAGGGACAGCGATTCCAGGAATCCTGTGGAGGCCTGGGCAAGACTTCTCTAACAGGCGCGGGCAGTGAGGAATTTGCTTGAGGAGCGGTGGCTTCCTTGAAGGCCTGCCCATCTAGATGGTTGATGGCATCAAGGTAGACTTGTCTCCCCAACCCTTATCCTGGACACCTCCTCAGCTTCCTGCCCCCCCCCCCCCCCACACACACACCCTCACAGAAACATTAGTGGGCTCTGAGGAAGGCAGATGTGAATCTGGGTTGGAAGGTTCAGTGTGTCCTGGATTGTTCGAACCAGATGAGCAAGTTGAGGCCATTGTGGTCTCTCTGGGGCCTCAGGTGTCAGTCTGCACTGAAGGGGCTCGGCTAGGTCAGTAGCTGCTACCCCTTCCCCCTGCTGTGGTGCCCTGTGCTGCTTAGAGGACCCGCCCCCCTTCCCGTAAATACTGCCCCAAGCGTGGGCAGGATTCTGTCCCAGGCAGCCGCCGCCATGCACACTGAACAGGCAGGACAGGCAGAAATGGTGTCCTGTCGCATCACAGAAAGCTGTCTTGCTGTCACCGACAGCCCCACAGTGATCTGGGTAGTTAGACAACGTCCGTTGGCTTTACAATGAAAGCAGCAGCTTTGTACCCAGCTCCATCGGTCTTGTCAGTTACTTTAGCCCCCACACAACCGCAGAGCAGGCCTGTCCTCTCATCTCAGGGGTGAGAACACAGGCTCAGGAGCCTGTCCGTCGCTCACGTAAACTCAGCCCTGACTCCACAGCCCGGGTCCCCCAGGGGTTATCCAGAGCTAGAGCGGTAAGTAGCTGGGGCACAAGAGGGTGTCCCACCCAGGAGGAATGTCATTTGATGTCTCAGCTTACGGCCCAAGGTGCCTGTGTGCTGGGCACAGGGCAGGGTGGGGACTAGCCCAGGCGCAGCCGCAGGCCTGGCTTTTAGCTTGTGCTTTGCCTGCTGGCTCCAGGAAGCAGGCGCAGGTCTCCCTCCGTTTCCCCAGGAAATCTGTTCTCTCCCTTTATTTGGTTTTGGGGGGAACCACCCTAGTGTTCTGGGCCTCGCATCCTCCCAGATGTATTTCAGAGCAATGAGAGGTCCATTTCCCCGCTTCCGTTGAGCAGAGGGGAGTCTGCTATTTCAGGTAAAACAGGAAGGTTTTAACATTCCAGAACGTTGGAGTTGAGCTTTGCTGGCCCTGCGCCTCCCAGCACCGCTGCTGGGAAAGGCGGGTCTGAGGCGGCCAGGGCAGAGGGGCAGGTCCCTGCCCAGCGAGGGTGCTCAGCCCAGGCGCCCCTGCACCACAGCTAGCCCACGCAAGCCTCCTACCCTGCTGTCCTCCCCAAGGCACCAGTCCCAGTGAGAGCAGGTGGGCTGGGCGGGCAGAGGCCGAGGGCGGTCACCTTCCCCGGCCCTGCCCACGCATGAGGCCTGCTCCAGCGGTGAGGGAAGGAGAGCGGGTCCCGACCCCACTGGGGCTCCCAGGATCCTGGCAGCGGCAGGGGGCCCAGGGCCCCGCTCCTGCTGGCCCTCCTCTCCCCACCTCCTCCTTTCAGCCAGTGCTAGTTGGCTACAACCTACTCTCCAGGGATGAGTGGGGTCGCTGGTCAGAGGGAGGAGGCAAAGCAGGCAGTGTGAATGCTAGGGACAGGACCAGGGGAGGGCGGCTCCGGGCTCCCGTCTCTCCAACAGGCTGCCGAAAGCTTCGAGACCTTGCTGTAAGTTGCAGCCTGTGAGGTGCCCAGTGAGCGTCCCTGTGGAGAA
The DNA here is from genome assembly GCA_004027555.1 of Craseonycteris thonglongyai. Classification (NCBI taxonomy): domain Eukaryota; kingdom Metazoa; phylum Chordata; class Mammalia; order Chiroptera; family Craseonycteridae; genus Craseonycteris; species Craseonycteris thonglongyai. The sequence continues at coordinate 38,218 of PVKE010006808.1, forward strand.
CCACTGGGGTGATGACCACAGGCGTCCTGAGAGGAAGTCACCTGGAGAGCTCAGGACAGCTCTGCTGGATGGGGGTGGTAATTTATTTTCAGGTCTCTGTAGCTGACTGGCTCCATTTCCCATACATGAGGCTTCCTGCATTACCTGAGGGTCAGGGCAGGTATCACCCTTGTATACTCAGAACATGGGGCTCTGGGGGTCCAGGGTCATGTCCAAGGTGACAGGAGAGGAACTGGGCCTCTCCTGACTCCACTTGAGGTAAGATACTTTGTCCACCCCCACCCATCGCACAACCAAAAAACACTGTGAACGAACTCTCTGGTATTGGCTTCATGCAGGGGCTGCGGGAGGAAAAAGGGTGTGTGGCCCCTCTGGAGTCTGGAGTGGGAACAAGATGAGCCCACAAAACTCGTTTCCGGGAGGCCTATAAGGCAGCATGGGACCAGAAAGCAAGGAGCCATGGCCTTGAACCTGACCAGGGAGGTGTGGAAGGGAAGATGGCCTCACGGCCCCACTTCTGAGCTCTTCCTGGAGTCTCTGGGGAGGGGGAGGTGCCCAGGAAGAGAAAGGAAGTAGCCCCGGCCCCTGTCACTTCATAATTGCCTCTGGTGGGTGACTCATCCATAGTCTCAACCACCAGAAGAGAGCAGGCTCCCCATCACTTCCGTGCATTTGTTTCACACTGTGTCTGAGATACACCCATGACTGTGTAAAGCTAGTTTTACTGCACTGTGGCCTCTTGTATGGACTGCTGGATGCACGGGCTTCCAGCGGGCCGTTACAGTGCCCTACCAGCCATACTGCACCCTGAGGCAAAACACGTCATTAATGATCCTGCTTTTATTTTAAAACTTAGTTATCTGAGTGGTCATGGATTTTTTTTCTGCATTAATTTCAAGTTTATCCAAATGGCTACTCAAGTGTTCCACCACACCTTTACTGTAAAGTCCCATTTCCACACTGACCTCGCAAGCAGCGACTCTCCCAGCCTCATTCTGTCCCTGTGGTCTGTCTGCGTCTGTGTAACATTAACTCCTCTAGCTGTAGTCAGGCCTTGGCAGCAGACAGAGCACATCTTCCTCTTACTCCCCTCCGTGTCTTGGCTGCTGGTGCTTTGCATTTCTAAGTACAACACAGAACCTCCTTGCTGAATCAGACTAACTTTCATATTAAGTTTTTAAATGGAACTTCAAAAATACAATTTTAGGGGAAGCTCTGAAATGTTTTCTGGTTTTAAAGTTTTGTTGTTTTGTTTTTTTTTTGACAAGAGGGAGGGCCTAGAGCAGTCTCCATAGTTGACATTAGTTTTCCATAGTTTCACTCCACAGGTGGGCGCAGGGCAGGAACTGGGCCAGGAGCCTCCTGCATAGGCCCGGCAAGGACTGAACTGGGGGCCACACCCCGCTGAGCCACCCCAGCTTCCCCCCAAAAGTTCTTTACATGAAACACCCTGCTGTGGTTCTTTAGGTTAAGCTTCTTGTAATACTGGCTTGATTTTACTTGTCACACACTGTAAACCAAACCTCACCAGGTACACAAACGTTTCCTTTCCAATCACATTTTAAATATATTTTTGTTTATTTTTGACAGAGGGAGAGAGAGAGGGAGAGGGAGAGAGAGAACTGAACTGGGGGAGCTCCCAGTTCAGCATATGGGTCCTCACGGGCCGGGGCCGGGATTCGATCCTCAGTCCCCGGGGCTGCAAAGTGAGTGCTTAACCCACTGAGCCATCCGGCTTCCCCCAATCACTACATTTTACACCCTAGTGAAGCATTCGAGGCTCTCACCAAAGATCCTCCCCAGAGGAAGTTATCTTCAACAAAAAGGAATTGAATACTGTGTATCCAATTGACAGGATCTTAAATATAGGGTAAATCAGAAACACCCCTCCCTAAGCACAAACACTGACTCTCTTTAAAGACTAAACACAAGTCTTAACAGGTCTCCTGACTGCCCTGAGGGATGAGCTAATTAAGCCCGTCAGACCTACCACCAAGATGATAGGATCATCCTGTAGATAGTGTGGATGGCAGCCCATTCCAGGTCTGATTATGTTCAGATAAACATTGACACTTAACCATCTTAATTATCAGTTCAAAGTGAAGTTGGAGGAATTCCCCTCTCCAAATGAGTCACTTATGTGAAGGTGCTTGAACTCCAAACCTAGGCAGTCATTCTTATTACCTTAATGGACTGAAACCACCATCTGAAGTATTTGGGTGCGGTGCCTATTTTGGCTTTGTTTTGTTCTTTGTGGACCAGACTAGATACCTTTGAACAGAGGAGGTCTTTGGTCACTTGGATAAGACTTACAAACATGACCACAGCAAGGGGACAGGCTGAAGGAGTCTTGGCCATAGGGCTTAGGCCCAGTCCTTCAGTTGGATATGGCAGAACCTCTCCTCTTACACAAGTTCAGAATCAATCACAATGTTCAAAGCTGAAACAACTTTTGGTGCTATTTAACCAGGGCCAAGTGCTAAAGAAACCTGGCTAACATCCCATCTTGAGGTAAGACTCTGTCACAAGCCTGTCCCATTTGGCCCAATACAAATTCGTAACACTGAGATTTTTTTGCAACCATTTATTTTTTTTAGTTCATCAGCTACTGTTAGTGTATTTCATGTGTGGCCCAAGACAATTTTTCTTCCACTGTGCCCAGGGGTACAACTTAAATTAGTTCACTGTGTTTCCCTCAGGATGAAGCTCAGTTACATAAACATATTACCCTCACAAACCATGTAATAACAAGGAAAAAACAGTGACACAATCAAATGAATTAAAAGTTTAATTCTGAACCATTTTTATAACCGCATTTTCTCTTGAAGCATCGTATCACAGCAGGTTACAACAACTTTGGGATAAAAGGCAACTGGTAAACTGTCCAAAACAAGGTTCCAAATAACACCTCTTACTGATTTACCATACCCATACATATCCCAAATAAAGTTTTTGATCAAAAACATGAAATAGATCCACCTGCTTATTTTAAGCATATTAAAAAGGAAACTAATTGGACCATTTCTATTTGTCTATTTTATACAAAAAGGCTACACAATGTTACACTTTATTCAGATTACAATTAGTGATTATGAATTAGTGTTCTACACCATTACTCAACTCTTAAAAATTAGAAATTGCTGTAGCAGTATTCACTATAACTTAACACTACAAGACTTAAAAAACTAACAGTTACTGCAAAAAAAATTAAAGAGCTACTTCAAAGCAAGCAAAGTCAGTACCATTACAGATATTAAAAAAAAATTTTAACAAGCAAGGCTAGAGTTTGATAAATTCCATCTTGTGATCCATTCTTGTGCATTCTTCACTTCTTGAGTCACTCCCAAAATCCATTTGTATTGTTACTCCTCGACCAAAAAGGACCAGAACAAAAAGTTTACTTCAATTGTTCCCATAGGAAACTCAGCTTGGTTAGTGTGTCAGGCACTTTCTGAGATACCAGCCCACCCCTCGAGCCCTCTCAGCAACTCTACAGGCCAATCACAATGCAAGTTCAGACAATACAGCTGTATAAAGAGAGAAAGGCTGCTATTAATGTTTAAAACAGCAAATGTTACTCATTTGAGTATTAAGTTGCAAAAGCTGTGGCAAAAAACATTAAAGTTAATAATTTCCACACATTACCACATAACAACCAGAAATCTGAGAACATTCAAGTGTTCTAAGACATCTCCTTTCAAAGTATGTATCTGTTTTTGTGGCAGATTTACAAATAGGCCTAAACCACTCCCACCCTACCAGCCAAGTCTTTCTGACGTTCTGTAGGCAGAGTAAAAGTATTTTACCCAAACTGGCTTTTTTAACTTCTTACCTAAAGGATGATTTACAGGTCAGTATCAAACCAGGCCAGCTGATTACTGTCCCCTGGAGGCAGCCCATCCATGAGGTCCTGAGCATGCCCCAGGTCTGGCAGCCCATCAACTGGATAGTCAGCACCAGGGTGGTGGCCACCCATCTCATGCTCCATCATGGGGTCCATCCCCAAGGCATCCTGGCCATATCCACCAGAGTGAAAAGATCGATAGCTGGGATCTAGGAGGGTCAGGGTGGCAACAAAATGGGTGAGAGAGAGAGAGGAGAAAGACCTGAAAGTTAAAATTGAGGTTAGGGGCACCCAATGGCATTGCTTCCTAGCCGCTTCAACTTCTAGTATTGTTCTCTTCAGCCAAGTCATTACCCAACGCCAGGCCGGCCACCCATGAGGCTACACAGTCTGTTTCCACAAAAGGAGACCAGCAGGTTGTGGTCACATCATTAGTCTACTCCTCCACATTTTACATGAACCCAAGCAGACACATAAACTTCCTCAGCAGCAGCAGCCTGCTCTGTATGTCCGACCCCCTAGGCATGCAGGAGATGAAGGCAAGAATTGAGGAAGTGTGGCAGAGGTCATCTAGCTGTTGAAAAGCCCAAGTGATAACTACAAAAGTACTGAGAAAATTCGAGGTACTGTCTCCATCAAAACCTTTGCATGTTTTATCTTAAGGGCTGGCATTTATATGAGGGCTGTCCAGAAAGTATCCAGCCATGTAATGTGAAAAAGCCCTTGTATGACTGCCAGGGTAAGAAGCATCTGGGTTTTAATGGTCTGGTAATTAGGAATAACCAGTTAAGATTATAAATTTAAGATAAATAGTTGTAGCTGTTAGTGATATAATTAATCATGGCTCCATCTCCATTACCAAGAGTTGAACAACTGTGTAAATATTCACCCAGATCTGAGCTTGTGAACAGAAGTTTCCCATATTCTCCCTTCCTGGGTGGGTTGTACACACAGGTATTGTAGCATCTCTTAGTGAAAAGCCAAGCAACTTGTAACATTCTAGGTGTAGAGGTCCTGCAGGTGACATGGATGTGCTGGTGTGACCCCCGCTGCTTGCTCAGGGTATGGCTCAGAATCCCCTAATTCCATGGACGACACTGCTGCTAACTCTGGAATAAGAACTGCCTTTAACTGCTGCCACTACTTTCCTGCCAATACTGGTTTTCCAGATAAGCAAACCAGCTCCTTTGATAAAGCTTGGGAACTGTAGCTTGATCTGGAGTTAATCGAGAAACATGAGCTACATACCATCCTGGCGATATCCAAGGGGTTCTCCCTGGGCACCAATATCAAGTCCAAGATCAGCAGTCTACACAGAGAGGTACAAGGCAGAGAAGCAATGACAATTCTTAAGTGAAAGTGTACTCTAGTGTTTTGAAAACATGCTTATTTATTACAAAAGAAACAAAGAACTCAAACATTACAGACTTACATAGGAAATACAGATTTACTTGAAAATACAGAAGTATATACTACAGATACTTCAAATTCCAACCCTCAAAGAGTAACCACTGAGACCTAGAGAAACATGTCTTCTGTTGCGCACAGTATTAAAGACATTCACTATCTATCCTAAAGTACTTACTACGTGCCAGGTACTGTCCTAGGTGCTTAACACAAAAGTCAACAAAACAGGTAAAGTGTCTCTCCCCAACAGGGTGTGTTATATGAAAGATTTTTAGCCCAGATTGCTAGAAGAACAAAGCTGCCATTAACTGAGATGGAGAAAATTATGACAGGAACAGGTTGGGTGGGTGAGGAAATTCAGAGCTCAAGTTGGAACATTACTCATTGTTAGGCAATTTGCCTTCCCCCACCCCCCCCCAAACAATATATAGGATCTCTTCACATTCATCTTACAAATATTAACAGGGTGTACTACAATATACTGTATCTGAATAAATTTTCAGCTGTTTCTAAAGTTTCAATGAACAACTCTATACTGAGGACAACTACCGTATTTTCCGGCGTATAAGACAACCCCCTAATTTTACAGTTAAAACATAGGTTTAGGCCTATATTTGCTGTATAAGACTACAGCCTCGGAAGTGGGGGGTAAGTCTTATACAGCGAATATAGGCCTAAACCTATGTTTTAACTGTAAAATTAGGGGGTCGTATTATACGCCCGGTCGTCTTATACGCCGGAAAATACGGTACTGAAAACAAGTTCATAGAAATTCAAGTAGAAAAGTAGATGAAAACTGAGCATTAAAAGAAGTTCTATATTGGGAAAGCTGGGATGGCTCAGCAGGTGAAGCGCTCACTTTGAAGCCCTGGGAACCGAGGATCGAATCCCGGCCACAGCCCAGGTCCTGCCCTGTGCAGCCTTGTACCCACCTGTGGAGTGAAACTATACGGAAAACTAATGTCAACTAAGGAGACTGCTCTGGGCCCTCCCCCTTCTCTCTGCCTCTCTCTGTCTCTGTTTCTCTCTGTCAAAAAACAAAATAAATCTTAAAAAAAAAAAAAAAATGAAGTTCTATATACACTGACCTCCAACTAACAGTGTTTACCAGAGTACTTCTTTCCTTACACCCTTCTGAAAAATATTTTTTTAACCTGCTAACATTTTCATCTCCCTCCCTTACGAATTCTAAGGTTCAGCAGTTTAATTTGTTCTGAACAGGCTGCTTAAAGCTGTCTTCTTCCTCACAGTAGCTGCTATTATAGCACAAAGAATGGATGTTCATACTAAGGACAGAGTGCCCACAAATCAATGTCTACTGCACACTGAGGGGGACCACGAACTGCCTTACCACTCTAGCAAGCTACCAAATACACCTGCTCACACTGCCTACCTCATTCCAAGCCATGGGCTCCGTTCTGAAGAGAGAACTGGTCAGCTCAACCGAAAGTCGTTTCTTATAATCCTGTGGCTTGTCCTCAGACATTCGGAACAGAACAGCAGCTGCGTATGTTGCTGGGAGAGGACAGAAGAAAGGCCCTTAGAAGAAGCCCAGGCTTCATGGTATATACCCCCAGCTAAGGGCTCTGGTTCCTCTTCCACTTACCCACACCTTCATTCCTAGAGTGAAGTAATTCTGTCAGAGGAGCTGTGGCTCCCTCGGCCTCAATAGCTTCTGCAGCCTCCTTGTCCTGAGCAAGTTCACAGAGGACCCCTGCAGCTACTCTTTGGATATTTTCAATGGGAGAATATAGCAGCTAAGGAGAAAACACAGACAAACAATGCCTAATGAAATCAAAACACGGCAAGCACCCCACTGTGGGGCAAACACTCCCAGCTGAGTGTACTACTGGTGTTAAATCAGACAGCTATGCCCTGCTGACTGACAGGGCTCAGCTCTGAGAACTGCGTCAGCAGGCAACTTTGTGGTCATGTGAACATCACAGCGCGCTTTCAGCCTGCTGGTCCAGCCTGCTACACACCTGGCTGGCTGGCAGAGCCTAGTGCTCCTAGGCTACAAGCCTGTACAGCATGTTAGTGCACTGAATATGGTGGGCGACTGTAACACGATGCTAAGTACAGGTTTGTTTACACCAGCATCACCATGCAGTAACCCGTGGTGCTGTACATGCGGTCCTCCACTGACCGAAGCATCTCCATGCAGCTCAAGACTAGATTCTCTCAATTTATTTTCTAAAGTGTTGACTGCTCTGGAGCACTGTTGTTTTAGAATATTTTTAACTACAAAACCTTTCTCCATAGACAGTTTCCATCAAGCTAAGACTTGGAAAACCCAGGAGTGGCTTGAGGCCTGTGCTCGGGTGGCCCACACCAGCTCTCATCCCTCCAAAACTGAGCACCCCTAAGAGTGGAACACAAAGTCTCTTCCCTCTTCTTGAAGACTTAGTACCAATGTTTCTCCTACTGTCCCCCTCCCCCCACACACACGAAGAAGGGACTTTCCATAAATTAAAATGTATTCAGCATAAAGGATGCTGCACAATGAGATTCTATTTCTCATTTCTGGCAGGGGACATGGGCAGACTGTTGTCATTTTATAAATGGTGAAATTTAAATGTTGGTGCCCTTATTTTGGTCCCTAATTTCTTGAAAAGTTGTTTATCTTTAAAATCTGGAAATGTTACGGACACACAAAATCTACACCACCTCACTTCTCACTTAAAACCAACATACCTGCACAAACAATGGAATGGTGTTTAGTCCTCTGATTACGATTCGGTTGTGAACATCCCGAGCCAGGATGTGCAGGGCTCCTGTACAGCCTTCCACGATTTCTTCCATGCGGACCCCCTCCTACCAGAGGAAAAGTGGTCAACAAATAGGGCATTCTCCTTCCGGAGGTTGTAAGCTTTAAAGGCTTTCTGTCCTGAGAAGCAGTTACTGGACTAGTCAGTCAAGTTATACCCCCCATTTCCCAGATTTTGCACTCAGTGCAGGAACAAAGGAGGATTTCATGAAGCTGAGTGTCACTGAAGGGGCTGCACGGCAGCACTAAGGCCAAGCACCCGGCCCCACACAGTGCTGTGCACAGTGAAGGGCAGCTCCTATTTGCCTCTCATCCCAACGAATACTCTCACAGTGAGGACGTCGCCACTCTGGTAAGAGGACACAGCACTCAGACGGCGTCAGTGCTGTCCCTTCACATGCTCCACTTCTGTGCACCTACAGATATGTGAACACTTAGCTAGGTTTTAAACACCAACTACTAGATTTCTACTGAGCTGCCAGCAGAAAATCCACTCCTCAGCTGCCCCAGACCATTCCGCTGCCAGCCTGTATGGGAGAAGGAAGCCAGTCAGCGTCTGCAAAAGCTCAGTACCACCTACTTTCCCTGTTGTGAGTTTTTAAAGAGGTTGTAATTCTGCTACTTTTATAAATAACTTGATTTCTGTAAGAACACAAAAACTCCTTCCTAGAGATTTAAAATAAAAGCCATGTTTTGCCACTTTATTAAGCCACTTCACAGACACAGACCAATACCAGAAGTAATGAATGGAAAAAGCTTCAGGGCCCCCTAATGAGTGCATACACGTAACGAGCAGTAAGGGATCCCCAAAATCGGTTCTAGTAAGGTCCATCTTAGTTTTATAACGTAACCTAGTTAAATAAGAGAACCCTTTGAATCTTAAATTCTGAGGATCCAGAAATGTCTTTACTTGTAATGAAACTAGTCATTAAGCCTGCAAACTAGACATTAAAGCTTTTGGCTGAGATTATGGGTAAAGATTCCAGAAATGCTACTACTTATTCATATTTGTTGGTAATCTTAGATCCGTGGAACAGTGTAAACCAACTCCTGGAAAAGACAGTAAAAGGTGTGTTAAATATTTATAGGTAAAACTCATGTTGTAGTGGGAATAAGAGGCTCTGCAACCAGACAAACTTGGATTCAAATAACGGTTCTGCTACTTTCTATGGAGTGAACCTCTGTACGGATTAAGTGAGAACTCTGGATGAAGCGCCTCACCCCGTAGAAGTAAATCACATCCCACACAGGACACGTCATGCCTTCTCTGCTGCCACAGAAACATGTCAGTTTTTTTTAGCCATCAGCAAGCAGCCCTTCAGGCAGGGACGAGAATGGAAGGAACCAATGACCAAAGACGTTCCTAGGAGCCTATGAATTCATGCATCCCTTTCAACAGTCAGGTTTACCTACCACGAACTGCTGCTGTGTCCCACCCATAGACGTACGGCGCTGCGTATCCTGATGGGCACGGACCAGCAGCTGGACTAGCCGTGGAATGGCACCCTGCTCACGCAAAGGTGCATGATTTGCTGGACAAAGGGCAAGATTTCGAATCAATCCAACGGTAGCCTATAGATAAGGAAGAACAAAGAATTGGCATACAACTCAACAAAACCGTTTCCTTAGCCTAAAAGTCCCACCACACTAAAACTGTCAGTAGCACTGACTACACAAGCATTTCCAAACCCCACCCCATCCCATCCCATCAGTACAATTCCTACCTATCAATCCCTTTGCCTAGAAGCCATCCAATAGCTAGAGGTGGCTCATTTTCAGTTTTGCAACCTTCTACTTTGACAATTTACCTTTATCAGAGGCCAATGGGATGGGGGGTGTAGGAGTTTAACCACAACTGGTAGTCCATAGTGAAGGCGAACAGCATTCTGGGCCATCTCTGCTTCCTGGTGTCGGCTGGTCAGATGACGGAGAGCACAGATGGCAGGCTCAGTGATGTCCTCCCGATCACCAGCACGAAGGACAGTACGCACAAGAGCCTCTATACCACCCACTTGACACACCATCATCTTGTTCTTATAATTATTGCAAGTGAGATTTGAAAGAATTCCAGCTGCACAGGTGACCACATTTATATCATCTGAGCCCAGCAGCTGAACAAGGGTCCCAAGAAGACCTTCCATTCCTTCCTGTAAAAATAAAAACAGATGCTCAGTATACTTTCATCTTGACTACTGCCAAGGCACTGGTTTACTCAGAAATTACCTGTTTAGTTGCAGCATCTGAAAGATTCCTAAGAGTCCAAAGACAGTTCTGAACAAGACGTTGACTTGGATCTGTCAGGTGAAGTCCTAATGCTTGCATTCCACCTAGAATATGAAAAAAATATCTAAGGCAATGGCCATTATTAGCTAGCAATTCATATCCGCACAAAGTATCTTCTCTAGTCTTAGAGGGTATCCCTCTTTACAGCCAAAGCTTATCCCTTCCAAGTCCTTTATGTCCTTTTATTTTCTAGACTGTTCTTCAGTTTCGCCTTCTTTTCTAGTTCACCTCAACTAGTGACAACTTCTGTCAAGTATCTATTATTTCTTTCCTATGTGGAAAAAACCTTTATTATTTCCACTGTCTCCCTGAAGGTAAATATTCTTATTACTTATTTACCTTCATCTGTTCAATCATTTCAAAAATATATATTCGATACCAGGCCCTATTCAAGTTGGAGCTGTAACAGTGAGGAAAATATTCTAAAATCCCTACCCTTGTAGAGCTCATGGTCTAGCTGGAGGCAGACAATAAACAAAGATACAATTATACAAAATAAAATGCAATAAACAATATACAAAACTAAACTATATACTATGTCAGATGGTGCTAAGTGCTACAGGAAAAAATAACACAACAAGGGAAGGGGCTACAGTTTTAAGTAGGGTAATTAGGGCACCTCAGTGTGAAGGTAACATTTGAGCAAAGACCTAAAGAAGCCATGCAAACTCCTGGGGTAAGAACAATCCAAAAGAATGCACTGGAACCCCTATTGCCAGGGACTGTATAAATGGCATCGACTCCAACAAAGCATGTGCTCCAAAGGCTCACAACCTTCCATCAGTGAGGACCCTAGTGAAGGAATTATATGGGCAGGAGTCTACAATGGAGACTACATGGAAGCCCAGTTCCCCACAGACTGACTTAATTTCACTCACCTCTTTCCTACTAAATCACTTCTGAATGCAGAGATACTTACTTTCCCTTATCTCCTCATTCATTTTTTCAGGCTTTATTTCCTGAAGTTAGGACAGATCTCCTTGCTATAATTCCCATGGGTACCCTTTCCTTCAATGTACCACAACTGTAATTAAGTTTACCTCCCCTACAAGATAGAAATCATCCCTACTGGTTCCTTTCTTACAGCTCCAGCTATTACTTAAGAGTGACCGGCACATGACCCATACTCAATATGTGTGAAGTGCCTAAAATCCCCTTTACCTTCTCTCCCTCAGAGATTTCATTCCCTCCCCCTATCTGCTATAACTATTAACTCTTGAGAGAGTGGATCTTAACTGCAGATGCCCATCAGAATAGCCTGTAAAGACTTTAAAAATGCACACATTAGGATTCAGCAGGTCTAGAGTAAAAGTCCCACGCAGATAACTTTGAGGCACTTCCCACCTCGTTTATTGAGGCCGTGGCCCCTATACACTAAAAATGCAACTCCAAAAGCTCTAGCCCAGACTTCCCCTGTATTCCAGTTACGACGTTTCCAGTTATCTACTGACCTTTTAGTCACTTTAAATATCTCAGTTTCTTGAATTATTTTGTCCCCCAAATTAATCTATTCTGGGAGTACTATTTATCTTCATGGCACCAATATTCTCCCCAGCACAAAGCACTTTTGGTTGCATTTGAACCCCTACATTATCACATCCTATGTATTATTTCAGAAGTCTCAAATATTTATCCTTTGCTGTCTACCTTTTATACCAAACTACTCCATTCCTAGAAGTCTATAACACATCTCAGTGGCCTGGCCTGCTTGCCTATGATCATTTGAACTGTATACCAAACTACTCCATTCCTAGAAGTCTATAACACATCTCAGTGGCCTGGCCTGCTTGCCTATGATCATTTGAACTGTTATATAACACAGTACTAATATTCCATACACACTCCATTGTGCTATGTTACTGCTTAACAACCATCAATTGCTTCTCATTACTGTAGGACGGGGGTGGCAAACCTGTGGCACGCGGAGCAATTATTTCGGCATGCGGAGCTGTGAATACCATTAAAAAAATTATCGTTTATGCTCTTATAGACATAAAAATAATCGATGCCTCTATCTCACTTGATGGGTTGGCACGCGAGTCGAGCGAGTATACTCTTATTTCATAAACTTTGGGACTCAATCGCCAAAAGGTTCGCCACCCTGCTGTAGGATAACAAGGCCAAATTTTTAAGTACAACCCTAAGAAACGCTTTAGAATCTGGATAGCACCTAACCTTCCAAACTACCTAAGCATTCTACATCTATGTTTCCAAAGCTGGAATAAGCACAAATAAACATCTCACAGAGTCTGAGAAGTCCTACATGATATGGCCATGCCTAGCTCATTAACCTCATCCTCTTCATCCCATTACTCACAAAGTTCTAGTTATACAAACTCTGCAGCATGAGGACTCAACCATTCTCCGACAGAGCACGTTTCTTTTCTCTCCTTGCTTTTCAGATAGTCAACAGGTGCCTTCTCATTCTGTAATCCCATTTAACATCCTCTTCTCAGAGAAACCCCTTCTTCCCACTCTCCCACCCCCATTAATTGTTACCACTATTTGTTGTTTGTTTCTCCCCTAACTCATTCTAATTTGTAATCAACCCAGCCTTTTGCTTATTTCTATCACCTCACCAGACAGCAAGAGTAAACACTGCACCACACATTTTGTTACACACTGCATACCATTGTGCTTATTTATTACAGTGCTTGTAACTCAGGTGCTGGGCATTTTCAGAACAAGAACATCAGAACAGCTGGGGGAAATTCTTAAAATGCAGGTTCCTAGGTCTCCAGTCCCATACATTTACTGACCTTCACCATTCCAAGGATTCTGATTAATTAGGTCTAAAAGTCGGTATTATCTGTAAGCACTCCAGGTATTTCTTGAATAGCTGGCAGAATTTACATCCCCTCGTTCTACATGAACCCATCCACACTTATGTATCCCCAAGCCTACTGTTCTACAGCCAGCAGCTGTTCAATCATAATACCACTCCCTCCCATAAATTCTCAAGTAAAATTATTCTCATCGAGTGGGAAAAAATGGGTGTTACCAACCCTACACTTTATTTCCAATATTTTCTCCTATTAAATGCCTTATTATTTTTCCTCTTCCAGTTTTGATTTGAAGCTTGGTTTGAGAGTCCAGGTAGATGTTATTAGGTGGGTTACTCTAATTAAAGAGTAATTGTATCTTTATGACAGACAAGCATGAGGTCCTGCCTAGTACTGATTTTCTATTCATTTCCTCTGCCAACAGGCACACGAGTTACTTCATTAAAAATACTTAAAGGGAACAGATTAACTGTTTTTCGTATTAGACCATTTGCTCACTAAGAATACAGAATACCAGTGTAAAACACTACTCATGAGCATCTAACTATCTTTAATAGAATATGTTGTAACATAAATTCTCCTATGTATTCATAGGTCTTTGGCAATGCAAACTTGGGTTTGCCCAAAACCAAAAACAAATTTTATCAAGCCAAGTATTAGCTGTCATTTTCAGATTAATAACAACTATGCTTAAATAGCACCAATGCAGGTGTCATACAGAACATATATTTTGTCTGAATGTGATCTTGGCTTTATATAAACTGAATAGGACCATCTACTTTCAGCCCATTAAGGTCAAGTTTTATTACCCTTTCCTAAGAAACTGCAGAAACTACACATACAAGAACCCAGAATAGACACCTATACTTACCAGCTTCTACAATAGCCGGCTTATTGCTAGAGCAGACAGACAGCACCTTTAGTACTCTGCTTGTGGTCCACAGTAGTTTCTCATAAGTGTAGGTCCTCATTATATTTACTAAAGCTTGAGGTCCACCACTAGCCAGAATGATCAACTAGAAAGACATGGACATATTGTTAGTTGTGGAATCTGATCAAATGCCTGAGAAAAGTCTTATTACCAATCTATTTTATTACACAAAAATTTCAGCCAGCTTGCCAATGACTTAAATGTATTCCTGGATCCTACTACCCAACCTTCATATTGTGGTCCTACTTAATCCCTCCTTCTATAGCATTCCACTTAAATTCAAGAACGTATCAACTCTGGCCCAATTTTCTTCTTCCCACACTGACCCTAACAAATTAAAAAAAAAAAAAAAAAAAGACATCATATTGGTAGCATGTAATACCCAGATCTGAAAGTTGTATCATTGCTGATTTGTTGAAAATTTAAACCAGAATAGGCACTTAAAACTCCTAAGGATTTGGCTCCTTGTTTTTCCAAATCGGATCTGTTACAAAGATACCATACCATAAAATGATCATTCAGGGGAAGCCGGGATGGCTCACTGGGTTAAGCGCTCGCTTTGCACGCCAGGAACCAGGGATCGAATCCCAGTCCCGGTCCGTGCGGAACCATATGCTGAACTGGGAGCTCCCCCAGTTCAGTTCTCTCTCTGTCTCTGTATCTCTCTCTCT